>JACEFZ010024956.1:242500-307500 GCA_014155875.1 Cepaea nemoralis | reverse complement strand
TAGGTTGCACATCTGTCAATCAATCAATCAACTTCTTCTCTAAAACAATGGTTGCTGCAAAGGATCTCTCTCCTTCTCTCTCTCGCTCTCTCACATATTCTCTCGAATTACACTCTCACATACTCTCTCTCACATACTCTCTCTCTCACATACACTCTCTCACATATTCTCTCTCACATACTCTCTCTCTCTCACATATACTCTCATACTTACTCTCTCTCTCTCACATACTCTCTCTCACATACTCTCTCTCACATACTCTCTAACACATACTCTCTCACATATTCTCTCTCTCACATACTCTCTAACACATACTCTCTCACATATTCTCTCTCTCACATACTCTCTAACACATACTCTCTAACACATACTCTCTCACATACTCTCTCTCTCACATACTCTCTAAAAAATAATCTCTCTCACATACTCTCTAACACATACTCTCTCACATACTCTCTTTCACATACTCTCTAACACATACTCTCTCACATACTCTCTCTCTCTCTCACACATACTCTCTCTCTCACATACTCTCTAACACATACTCTCTCTCACATACTCTCTAACACATACTCTCTCACATACTCTCTAACACATACTCTCTCATATACTCTATCACATACTCTTTCTCACATACTCTCTAAGACATACTCTCTCTCATACTCTCTAACACATACTCTCTCACATACTCTCTCTCACATACTCTCTAACACATACTCTCTCTCACATACTCTCTAACACATACTCTCTCACATTCTCTCTCTCACATACTCTCTAACACATACTCTCTAACACATACTCTCTCTCACATACTCTCTAACACATACTCTCTAACACATACTCTCTAACACATACTCTCTCTCACATACTCTCTAACACATACTCTCTAATACATACTCTCTCTCACATACTCTCTAACACATATTCTCTAACACATACTCTCTCTCACATACTCTCTAAAACATACTCTCTAACACATACTCTCTAACACATACTCTCTCTCACATACTCTCTAACACATACTCTCTAACACATACTCTCTCACATACTCTCTAACACATACTCTCTCACATACTCTCTCACATACTCTCTATCTCACATACTCTGTAACACATACTCTCTCTCACATATTCTCTAACACATTCTCTCTCACATACACTCTCTCACATACTCTCTCACATACTATCTAACACATACTCTCTCTCACATACTCTCTAACACATACTCTCTCACATAATCTCTAACACATACTCTCTCTCTCATACTCTCTAACACATACTCTCTAACACATATTCTCTCACATACTCTCTCTCTCACACATACTATCTACCACATACTCTCTCTCACATACTCTCTAACACATAGTCTCTCTCTCACATACTGTCTAACACATACTCTCTCACATACTCTCTCTCACATACTCTCTCTCTCTCACATACTCTCTAACACATACTCTCTAACACATACTCTCTAACACATACTCTCTCTCTCACACATACTCTCTAACACATACTCTCTCTCACATACTCTCTAACACATACTCTCTCTCTCACATACTCTCTAACACATACTCTCTCACATACTCTCTAACACATACTCTCTCACATACTCTCTCTCACATACTCTCTAACACATACTCTCTAACACATACTCTCTCTCACATACTCTCTCACATACTCTCTCTCACATACTCTCTAACACATACTCTCTCATATACTCTCTCACATACTCTCTAACACATACTCTCTCACATACTCTCTAACACATACTCTCTAACACATACTCTCTAACACATACTCTCTCACATACTCTCTAACACATACACTCTCACATACTCTCTAACACATACTCTCTAACACATACTCTCTCTCATATACTCTCTCACATACTCTCTAACACATACTCTCTAACACATACTCTCTCTCACATACTCTCTCACATACTCTCTAACACATACTCTCTCTCACATACTCTCTAACACATACTCTCTCTCACATACTCTCTCACATACTCTCTAACACATTCTCTCTCACATACTCTCTAACACATACTCTCTAACACATACTCTCTCTCACATACTCTCTCACATACTCTCTAACACATACTCTCTAACACATACTCTCTAACACATACTCTCTAACACATACTCTCTAACAAATACTCTCTAACACATACTCTCTCTCACATACTCTCTCACATACTCTCTAACACATACTCTCTCTCACATACTCTCTCTCACATACTCTCTAACACATACTCTCTAACACATACTTTCTCTCACATACTCTCTCTCTCACATACTCTCTCTCTCACATACTCTCTCACATACTCTCTAACACATACTCTCTCTCACATACTCTCTAACACATACTCTCTCTCACATACTCTCTAACACATACTCTCTAACACATACTCTCTAACACATACTCTCTAACACATACTCTCTCTCACATACTCTCTAACATACTCTCTAACACATACTCTCTCTCACATACTCTCTCTCACATACTCTCTCTCACATACTCTCTCACATACTCTCTAACACATACTCTCTCTCACATACTCTCTCTCTCACATACTCTCTCACATACTCTCTAACACATACTCTCTCTCATATACTCTCTAACACATACTCTCTCACATACTTTCTAACACATACTCTCACTCAATACTCTCTCTCACATACTCTCTCTCACATACTCTCTCTCACATACTCTCTCACATACTCTCTAACACATACTTTCTCTCCCACATACTCTCTAACACATACTCTCTAACACATACTCTCTCACACATACTCTCTAACACATACTCTCTCACATACTCTCTCTCACATACTCTCTCTCACATACTCTCTCACATACTCTCTTTCTCACATACTCTTTCTCACATACTCTCTCTCACATACTCTCTCTCACACATACTCTCTCTCACATACTCTCTCTCTCACATACTCTCTCACATACTCTCTCTCACATACTCTCTCACATACTCTCTCACATACTCTCTCTCACATACTCTCTCAAATACTCTCTCACATACTCTCTCTCACAGACTCTCTCACATACTCTCTCTCTCACATACTCTCTCTCTCACATACTCTCTCTCTCTCTCACATACTCTCTCACATACTATCTCACATACTCTCTAACACATACTCTCTAACACATATTCTCTAACACATACTCTCTAACACATACTCTCTCTCACATACTCTCTCACATACTCTCTAACACATACTCTCTCTCACATACTCTCTCTCACATACTCTCTCTCACATACTCTCTAACACATACTCTCTAACACATACTCTCTAACACATACTCTCTCTCACATACTCTCTAACACATACTCTCTAACACATACTCTCTCTCTCACATACTCTCTAACACATACTCTCTAACACATACTCTCTAACACATACTCTCTCTCACATACTCTCGCACATACTCTCTATCGCACATACTCTGTAACACATACTATCTCTCACATACTCTCTAACACATACTCTCTCACATACACTCTCTCACATACTCTCTCACATACTCTCTAACACATACTCTCTCTCTCATACTCTCTAACACATACTCTCTAACACATACTCTCTCACATACTCTCTCTCACATACTATCTAACACATACTCTCTCTCACATACTCTCTAACACATACTATCTCTCTCACATACCCTCTAACACATACTCTCTCACATACTCTCTAACACATACTCTCTCACATACTCTCTAACACATACTCTCTCACATACTCTCTCTCTCACATACTCTCTAATTCATACTCTCTAACACATACTCTCTACCGGTTTCAAGATGGCGACGGACGGTCTTGCTGTTTTGTGTTCGTTAACTTTTTCGCGTAGGGGATGGATTTATTCATCTCTTGCGTGTAATTGGTGTGCCAGGATGTAACACCAGGAGTTTCTACTCAAGATCTGCGCGGGTGCTACGCGTTCGTGCATCGAGCGAAGCGATCCTTGAGTGAATTTTCAGCAGCGTTTGTGGTTCTCAGCAGTCTGTGTTTACGTTTTTTCAACATGGCGGAAGAACGTGTGTTTTCCGAGCGATCAGCAGTCAACATAACGAAGCGGCGTGGTAACCGCGAAGGGACAAAGAAGCAAGGTAAGCGCGGTGGTTTGAGACGTTTTAGACTCAAGTGTCACCGTCTAGGACTCAGGAATATCCGTATTCTATATTGGAACTGTGCCAGTGTAAAACAACGGGGCTCTATTTTAGAAACCCTAGTTTACAGGAACGACATTGTAGCACTCCAGGAGACGAGACTGGGCGATCAGCTACTCCGAATTGCCGGCTTCAAATGTTTCTACAACAGACGACATCTGGGAACGGCGATTCTCGTTCGCGACAGCATGGTGGCGTCAGAGCTAGACATGTCCAGTTGGGACAGTGACGATATACAAATACAGGCGTTGAGAGTTCATTCCAGTATACCATTCGTGTTGGTTAATGTTTATGCCCGCAATGCGTTTATGGACGCCCAGAAGTGGCAGTGCTTAAGTGGCATATTAGGCCACGAGAGAAATGTTATTTTCTGTGGTGACTTCAACACTAAAGGCAGATCATGGGGAAACACTTCCTCCAATACACAAGGGGAGGAGCTCGAGACTGCACTGGAAACCATCGACCTGGTGTGTATCAACAGTGGCTGTGTCATCAGGACAGCAAGCCGTCCAGGCGATGAGGACAGTGCTATTGATCTGGCGCTAGTTTCACCTTCACTCACTACAGTGTGTAGATGGGGTGTCCTAGGACACCATGGCAGCGACCACCACCCTTGCAGCATATTGGTGGAGAAAGGCAGAACCAGGCAGCACAAGCTAAAGGTAAAGACGT
Source organism: Cepaea nemoralis (assembly GCA_014155875.1). Classification (NCBI taxonomy): domain Eukaryota; kingdom Metazoa; phylum Mollusca; class Gastropoda; order Stylommatophora; family Helicidae; genus Cepaea; species Cepaea nemoralis. The sequence continues at coordinate 302,634 of JACEFZ010024956.1, read as the reverse complement.
TCCAGTATGACAGTACAGGGCAAGATGTGTTGAGTAAAATAAGACGTGACAAGCGCAGAACGTTTCAGGGCAGGAAAAAAAAAGCTGGGAGCAGCCACCGTGGTGGAGTTTCGAGGTGGAGAAGGCTTGGGTGGATAAGCGTAGTGCTGTAAGGAGATGGCAAAATGCCAAGAAGAACAGAGCTGATCATCCTAGTCCCTGCTTGCACTTAGAAAGAGAGATGCACACAAAAGTAAGCTATTTCAAAACACTGGTCAAGGTGGTTAAAAGCGAAAAATAGGCAGAGGTGTGTCAAAGAGTAAGCACAGACAACTCACTGAAATTGTTCTGGCGACTACATAAAAGCATGAGTGGTGTAGGCAAGAATAAGAACATTTCAGACTTCCAAGGTGCTGACCTCACCTGGCAGAGGACTGACGAGGACAAGGGCAAAGCCCTCTTTGAACGCTACCTTGAGCAGGGCAACCAGACAGACATGGGAGGCCGAAATCTGGCCAAGGAGGTCACCTCAGACAGATGCAAGGCCCAGAACACTTCGGAGGAAGACACAGTGACAGTGAAAGAAATCAAGGCTGTGCTTCGACGATCAAAAAACAGTGCTCCAGGTCCTGATGGCATAAGATACGACGACATAAATAGGTGTACCGACAATGAGCTAGAGAAACTAGCAGACATGTACAAGAACAGTATAGGGAGTGCTAGCATCAAGGAGGAATGGTTACACAGCTATCTGATTCCCTTGCCGAAGCCTGACAAAGACCACACAAAAATTCAGGGATATCGAATTATAACCATGCAGAATACAATAGGCAAGCTGCTGGAGAAGGTAATTGCCAGGAAAATATCAAGCCAACTAGAGAGGCAAGGTGTTTTCCCACCTACCCTGGGTGGGTACCGTCCAAAAAGAGAAACCTGGACCAATGCAGCAGTCTTTGCCCATGATGTCTATGAAGGTTTCCACTCAGGCACTGAAACCGTTGCTGCAGCGATTGATCTTGAGGACGCATACAACAGAGTACCACTGGATTTTTTAATGTTTCAGCTTCTTGAACTAAACGTAAGTCCATTCCTCCTTAGTTGGATCGCTGCAGCCCTCTACCAACGGAAAGTAGTTTTTAGATGTGGCAGTTGGACTTCGGAACCAACAACAATATATCCTGGCCTACCACAGGGATCACCATTATCTCCGGTACTGTTCAACGCCTACACAGTGAGAATCACCAGTGAGCAGATCACTGGACCTGGCAGGACATTGTCGTATGCCGATGATGTTTTAGTGTATCGTCAGGGTAAGGATAGAGAGGAGGTTGCTGTGGAACTACAAACCGAACGCAATCGCATAAGTACTTGGTGTGATGAAGCTGGGGCAATGGTCAACCCAACAAAGGCAACAGTGACTTGGTTCTCGTTGAATAATCATATTGTCAACAATCCAACACCAACTGTAATGCTGTGTTCAGAGACGGTGGAAAGAACGCAGGCAATGAATTACCTGGGGATACGGTTTGATCGAAGCCTTGCTTATAATGTGCACATAGACCAGGTGATAACAAAGGCCAAGCGGGGTTTGGCAGCGATGCGGGTGATGGCGGCAGCAAACTGTGAGCAGCGCCATCTATGTCTTCTGTACGAGGGGCTGGTCATGTCTGTTTTTGGAGTATGCAATGGCAATCCTGACTCTCAGCCATAAGCAGATAGAAAGGATGGAAAGGATACAGAATGAAGCTATGCGCATTATTCTTGGATGTACAAGAGATACAGCATGCAGGGCGATGCGCTACCTTCTTGATTTTCCAACCATTGAAGAGAGAATACAAGTTTGCAGGGCACGCGCCTACCTCAGAATTAACGCAAACACACAACATCTACTGCATAGTGAAATTAGGAAGGTGAAGGGCAGCAGGTTAAAAAGAGGACAGTCGTGGATGGGTCAAGCCGAAGACATTCTTCAACAGGTGTGTTCACTTGAGGACTTAGAACCTGGCGAGGAGTGGGTGCAAGTACCAACAGACTTCTGCACATCCTTTTCAGTTTGCATCCAACTAGATAGAAAATGCAGACAAGAAAATCCGGCTGCTGTTGAGGCTGAAGTACAAGCGTTGATTTTCGAGAATTCGCTAGACGGTGACGCGGTCATCTACACAGATGGGTCGGTCGTCCGACATGTGAGAAGCTCATGGGCCTTTACAGCTCGGGCCGGAGGGAGAATTGTGAAGGAGGACTCTGGTGCTCATGGAAGTCATGGCAGTAAGTAAAGCAATAACATGGCTCGAGACACAGACATTCACTAGGGCTTGTTTCCTTAGCGACTCAATGAACATGATCAAGAGGATAGAGGAGGGGTCGATCCGAAGAGAATGGTTGCTGCCTCTGAAGCGGTCTCGGCTGGCAAAGATTAGTTTCATCTTCGTGCCAGGCATGCGGGAGTACAAGGAAATGAGCGGGCTGACAAGCTCGCAGGTGAGGCTACTGTGGAGGGCGGACGCGCCATGGACCAGGCTGACATTCTGAATGCTCTACGAGAAGTGAGACTTTTGCGAGAACCAAGTGATGACTGTGAATCTACAACAATGGCCAGACTGCGAGAGCAGCAAATTAAAAGAGGGGTGGCCAAACAAGAACACTACGCAGGAAGCCAAAGAAGATTGATAAACCAACACAGAACTGGTGTCGTTAGCCGCTACACGCTGCGGGATTTGCTGAGGAGGGGATCCGAGAACTTATGGACTGAATGGTTCGATGTGCAACGAGGATGATCTGTCGACTAACTAACTAACATACTCTCTAACACATACTCTCTCTCTCTCTCACATACTCTCTAACACATACTCTCTCTCACATACTCTCTAACACATACTCTTTCTCTCTCACATACTCTCTAACACATACTCTCTCACATACTCTCTAACACATACTCTCTCACATACTCTCTCTCTCACATACTCTCTAATACATACTCTCTAACACATACTCTCTCTCACATACTCTCTCACATACTCTCTCTCTCACATACACTCTAACACATACTCTCTCATATACTCTCTCACATACTCTCTAACACATACTCTCTCACATACTCTCTCACATACTCTCTAACACATACACTCTCACATACTCTCTAACACATACTCTCTAACACATTCTCTCTCTCATATACTCTCTCACATACACTCTAACACATACTCTCTAACACATACTCTCTCTCACATACTCTCTCACATACTCTCTAACACATACTCTCTCTCTCACATACTCTCTAACACATACTCTCTCTCTCACACATACTCTCTCACATACTCTCTAACACATACTCTCTCACATACTCTCTAACACATACTCTCTAACACATACTCTCTCTCACATACTCTCTCTCATACTCTCTAACACATACTCTCTAACACATACTCTCTAACACATACTCTCTAACACATACTCTCTCTCTCACATACTCTCTCACATACTCTCTAACACATACTCTCTCTCACATACTCTCTCTCACATTTTCTCTCACATACTCTCTCACATACTCTCTAACACATACTCTCTCTCACATACTCTCTCTCACATACTCTCTAACACATACTCTCTCTCACATACTCTCTAACACATCCTCTCTCTCACATACTCTCTCTATCACATACTCTCTCTCTCACATACTCTCTCACATACTCTCTAACACACACTCTCTCTCTCACATACTCTCTAACACATACTCTATAACACATACCCTCTCACACATACTCTCTAACACATACTCTCTCACATACTCTCTCTCTCACATACTCTCTCTCACATACTCTTTCACATACTCTCTCTCACACATACTATCTAGCTCTCTCTCACATACTCTCTCTCTCACATACTCTCTCTCACATACTCTATCTCTCACATACTCTCTCTCACATACTCTCTCTCTCACACATACTCTCTCTCACATACTCTCTCTCGCAAACTCTCTCTCACATACTCTCTCACATACTCTCTCTCACACATACTATCTAGCTCTCTCTCACATACTCTCTCTCACATACTCTCTCTCTCACATACTCACTCTCACATACTCTCTCTCACATTCTCTCTCACATACTCTCTCACATACTCTCTCACATACTCTCTCTCACACATACTATCTAGCTCTCTCTCACATACTCTCTCTCACATACTCTCTCTCACATACTCTCTCTCACATACTGTCTCTCACATACTCTCTCTCTCACACATAATCTCTCTCACATACTCTCTCTCACAAACTCTCTCTCACATACTCTCTCACATACTCTCTCTCACACATACTATCTAGCTCTCTCTCACATACTCTCTCACATACTCTCTCTCTCACATACTCTCTCACATACTCTCTCTCACATACTCTCTCTCTCACATACTCTTTCTCACATACTCTCTCTCACATACTCTCTCTCTCTCACATACTCTCTCACACATCTCTCTCACATACTCTCTCTCACATAATCTCTCTCACACATACTCTCTCACACACTCTCACTCACATACTCTCTCTCACAAACTCTCTCTCACATACTCTCGCACATACTCTCTCTCACACATACTATCTAGCTCTCTCTCACATACTCTCTCTCACATACTCTCTCTCACATACTCTCTCTCCCACATACTCTCTCTCACATACTCTCTCTCACATACTCTCTCTCACACATACTCTCTCTCACATACTCTCTCTCGCAAACTCTCTCTCACATACTCTCTCACATACTCTCTCTCACACATACTATCTAGCTCTCTCTCAACATACTCTCTCTCTCACAGTACTCTCTCTCACATACTTTCTCTCACATACTCTCTCTCACATACCTCTCTCACACATACTCTCTAACACATACTCTCTCTCTTCTCACATACTCTCTCACATACTCTCTCTCACATACTCTCTCTCACACATACTATCTAGCTCTCTCTCGTCTCCACATACTCTCTCTCACATACTCTCTTCCACATACTCTCTCTCACATACTCTCTCTCACATACTCTCTCTCTCATACATACTCTCTCTCACATACTCTCTCTCACAAACTCTCTCTCACTACTCTCTCACAACTCTCTCTCACATATTCTCTTCACATACTCTCTCCTCACACATACTATCTAGCTCTCTCTCACATAACTCTCTCACATACTCTCTCTCACATACTCTCTCACATACTACTCTCTCACATACTCTCTCTCACATACTCTCTCTCACATACTCTCTCTCACATACTCTCTCCACATACTCCTCTCTCACATACTCTCTCACACAGCGCTCTCACATACTCTCTCTCACATACTCTCATCTCACACATACTCTCTCTCACATACTTCATCACATACTCTCTCTCACAAACTCTCTCTCTCACATACTCTCTCACATACTCTCTCTCACACATACTATCTAGCTCGTCTCTCACATACTCTCTCTCTACATACTCTCTCTCACATACTTTCTCTCACATACTCTCTCTCACATACTCTCTCTCACATACTCTCTAACACATACTCTCTCTCTCACATACTCTCTCACATACTCTCTCTCACATACTCTCTCATCACAACATACTATCTAGCTCTCTCTCTCACATACTCTCTCTCTCACATACTCTCTGTCACATACTCTCTCTCACATACTCTCTCTCACATACTCTCTCTCTCATACATACTCTCTCTCACATACTCTCTCTCACAAACTCTCTCTCACATACTCTCTCACAAACTCTCTCTCACATATTCTCTCACATACTCTCTCTCACACATACTATCTAGCTCTCTCTCACATACTCTCTCACATACTCTCTCTCACATACTCTCTCACATACTCTCTCTCACATACTCTCTCTCACATACTCTCTCTCACATACTCTCTCTCACATACTCTCTCTCACATACTCTCTCTCACATACTCTCTCACACATCTCTCTCACATACTCTCTCTCACATACTCTCTCTCTCACACATACTCTCTCTCACATACTCTCACTCACATACTCTCTCTCACAAACTCTCTCTCACATACTCTCTCACATACTCTCTCTCACACATACTATCTAGCTCTCTCTCACATACTCTCTCTCACATACTCTCTCTCACATACTCTCTCTCACATACTCTCTCTCACATACTCTCTCTCACATACTCTCTCTCACATACTCTCTCTCACATACTCTCTCTCACATACTCTCTCTCACACATACTATCTAGCTCTCTCTCACATACTCTCTCTCTCACATACTCTCTCTCTCACATACTCTCTCTCACATACTCTCTCTCACATACTCTCTCTCACATACTCTCTAACACATACTCTCTCTCTCTCACATACTCTCTCACATACTCTCTCTCACATACTCTCTCTCACACATACTATCTAGCTCTCTCTCACATACTCTCTCTCACATACTCTCTTTCACATACTCTCTCTCACATACTCTCTCTCACATACTCTCTCTCTCATACATACTCTCTCTCACATACTCTCTCTCACAAACTCTCTCTCACATACTCTCTCACAAACTCTCTCTCACATATTCTCTCACATACTCTCTCTCACACATACTATCTAGCTCTCTCTCACATACTCTCTCACATACTCTCTCTCACATACTCTCTCACATACTCTCTCTCACATACTCTCTCTCACATACTCTCTCTCACATACTCTCTCTCACATACTCTCTCTCACATACTCTCTCACACATCTCTCTCACATACTCTCTCTCACATACTCTCTCTCACACATACTCTCTCTCACATACTCTCACTCACATACTCTCTCTCACAAACTCTCTCTCACATACTCTCTCACATACTCTCTCTCACACATACTATCTAGCTCTCTCTCACATACTCTCTCTCACATACTCTCTCTCACATACTCTCTCTCACATACTCTCTCTCACATACTCTCTCTCACATACTCTCTCTCACATACTCTCTCTCACATACTCTCACTCACATACTCTCTCTCTCACATACTCTCTCTCTCACATACTCTCTCTCACATACTCTCTCTCACATACTCTCTCTCCCTCACATACTCTCTCTCCCACACATACTCTCTCTCTCACACATACTATCTAGCTCTCTCACTCACTGTTATGGTTGCTGTTGTCTTATCCGTATGTCGTTAAGCGTCGTGCGCAGAGATAATTGAAGCACTAGCGCCTGCAACTGGCGTCATTCCTTCCATTTCCTCCATGATTTACGAGTTGTATTGTCAAGAATAAATGTTAGAAGAATAGTTTAAATACATACTCATGTCTTTCGTTTGTTAAATGTTCGTGTCGTACAAAACATTGTGTATTTACAAAGAGTATTGTGTGTATATTTTTACATTTGCGAATACAACATGTACATTCATATACAGCATATGCAAGTAATAATATTATATTCATTGCATGGTGTAATAACCTACACATTACATATTGATAGTGATAGTGGCGTAATCATTTGCTCTCATGCATACTTAATTCTTTCAATAGAAATGTTTCACACTCCAAGTATTTTCATTCACTCTTGGTTGGCCTCTAGTTACAACGTATTTTCCCTTAGCGTATACAAACACCAGTCAGTACCTGTGGACGTATGACTCCGTGATGTAAATCAGCTTTACGTTAAATTTAAACAAATCCCTTTACATCACCAGGTCGGACCAACACCCGCCATCCCCGCGATCCATTCGTGAAGATCTTCCTTCTACCGGACGAGCGAACTCACCGAATGTCAAAGGTCAAAAAGAAAACACTGAGTCCAGTGTTCAATGAAACTCATAGTTTCCAGGTAAGGGCAATAACTCATTATAAAGGGTTGTAACTCTTCTCTAAAATGTAAGACTTGTGTTACCTGGTCTTAACGAGCATGTCGCTCCAAATAGCTAGCACACACAGACACACACACTCACACACACGCACACACACGTGAGTAAAACAGCACGCTGAGAAGGGTGAAGGTAGGCATGCTTCGTGCAGAGTGGCGTGCTGCACTTTTTGTTTTAAATGACAGATTGGGAGCATCTGTTGGATATTTCCCCAGGACATGCTGGTGTGTTGGGAAACGAGCAGGCGGACAGATTGGCTGGGTCTGCACCACTGGGTGGGATACTGGTGCATGATAAGGCAGATGTGGTTAGATTTTTGCGATTGTGTGTATATTGTGGAAGAACAACAATCATCATTGCCTGGAGAGAACGCAGCGGCAGAGCTTGATGCGAGAGTATTTGGCCGACACTGTGTACTCCGAGGAAAGGTCACACGGACACATAATCAAATCCAGTTGGTACCATTAGTATTGTGAATCTTCGCTGGCTGTTGAAGAAGAAGACAGCGCGGGCATAGGAAAGTACCGAGTGCTGTGATGTCGGTTCCACGCTAGATCTCAACACATGTTACTTGTTGCAGGTTTCAGCCGAAGATGTCAAGAAGAGAACCCTGAAGTTTTCTGTATATGATGTCGATAAACGACGAGTGCGTCACTCCCTGGGCCACGTCAAGATCAACCTGAAGGCCTTGGATCTCGCCAAAGGAGAACCCATGTGGAGCGACCTGGAACCCATGGTTCAGGTGTGTGTGTACTCATCCTTGTCTCGTCCTGTACGTCTTGACTTGACACGACTCATCCTTGTCTCGTTCTGTACCTCTTAATCTGACAAGAGTCATCCTTGTCTCGTCCTGTACCTCTTGACCTAAAAAGACTTATCCTTGTTTCATCCTCTAACTCTCGACCTGACAAGACTCATCCTTGTCTCGTCCTCTGACTCTTGACCTGACAAGACTCATCTTTGTCTTGCCCTCTGACTCTCGACCTGACAAGACTTATCCTTGTCTCGTCCTGCAATTCTTGACTTGACAAGACTCATCCTTGTCTCGTCCTGTACTTCTTGACCTGACAAGACTCATCCTTGTCTTGTCCTGTACCTCCTGATCTGACAAGAGTCTTCAAGACGCCGTCATTCTCATGACTCATCCTTGTCTCGTCCTCTGTCTCTTGACCTGACAAGACTCATCCTTGTCTCGTCCTCTGACTCTTGACCTGACAAGACTCATCCTTGTCTCGTCCTCTGACTCTTGACCTGACAAGACTGATCCTTGTCTCGTCCTGCAATTCTTGCCCTGACAAGACTCATCCTTGTCTTGTCCTGTACCTCTTGACTTGACAAGACTCATCCTTGTCTCGTCCTGTACCTCCTGATCTGACAAGAGTCATCAAGACGCCGTCATTCTCGAGTGCATGTGGGATGACTTGGATGAATACGTTTCTGCACACCTTCATAGAATGTTCAAGTTTCTGCACGCCTTCACAGAATGTTCAAGTTTCTGCACACCTTCACAGAATGTTCAGGTTTCTGCACGCCTTCCTAAAATGTCCTGTTATTTTACATTTAGGTATCATCTTTAACTATGATATAACCATTGTTTCTGTTTTCTTAAAATTCAAGAAAAATCCTTTTATACACTCAGTTTCGACAATATTCAATTGTTGTGCAGATCTTTTGCATTTTCCGCCATCAATACCGTTTCATCTGCATAGAGTAGATTGTTTACATTATAACCTCCAACTCGTATTAATGGACTCTACTGATCTCTCTCAAAATTACTTCGCTATAGAGAGAAAAGAGATCTAGTGAAGAAAAAAAACACATCCTTGTCTTACTCTTTGCTTTATCTGTTTATAACTGCCCTCTTTATATCCATGTTAGATGCTGCTACGTGTTTCCAGTAATATCCTTCTGTTACTCTGAGACCGTTCCTATCAATGCTGACATCTTCCAACATGTTGATCATTTCATCACGATATACTTCATCAAATGTGTTGGTAATAATTTAGATGGCACTGTGGCTAAGGGGTTACAAATGCAATTCCCGATCTTGGATCGGGAATTTTGATTTTTGATCTTGAATCTGGGGATGTTGAAGCAGGCCAGTTTGCGTTAGTTGTGAGTGCCGGTCGTTTAGACAACAATGGCAAACTACTGAACGTAAACATGCCAAGAAATCACAAACAAATAGAAATTCTTGGGGTTGGCTGCGATTTTATGTAAAGGATATGCAACTAGCATTTGTGTGTGCGTGCGTGCATGCGTGCGTGTGTGTGCGTGTGTGTGTGTGCGCGAGCGCGCGTGTGTGTGTGTGTGTGTTTAATTTATTGACTGGGACCTATCCATCTTGACAGAGGATAGTTTGTGAAATTATCTCCCCAGAGCACAAAGCCTGGGCTGAATTTTGAGACCATGTGTTGCTCATGCAGCATGATCCCTCTCTTGGCCTGTCTAGTGTACTCCAGAGAAAAGGTAACATCAATACATCTGGAACATGACAAGATGCAGAAGCTGCCAATCATCAACGCAATGCTCTAACTGACCACCTGTTGTAACTTCGAGCATGGACCAGTTGCCGATTAAAGCTTGGGACCTGGTCTGCCTCGCCATGACATTTAGCCTTTATGTTGCATTTCCTCTCACCAGGATAAGGCTTGTACCCTCCCAATTGCGCTCCTCCGCCTAAAGCCATTTGCATAATATTGGGTGTCGCTTTTGGTGAGCGCCACCCAACATTCAGCGCTGACAGAAAGCAGGTAGTACGGTTTGCTGTCATGCGGTAGCTCAGTAATGTCTGACTAAGACCTGGCTAACAACATTCGGCGCTAACAGAAAGCAGGCAATACCGCCTACTTCCATACGGTAGATCAGTGATATCCAACAAGACCTGACTTAGGTTTAATTTATACAGCATAGATCTATGTGCAGACACCCTTGCAACAAGTAAAAGGTGAGACTGGCAGTACGCACACATGACATTGTAATTTGTTCACTTGCAGGCTGCCTCATCGCTGGGCGAGCTGCAGATCAGTCTGGCCTACATTCCCTCCAATGAGAAGATCAAAGTCGGGATCCACAGGGCTAAAAACCTGACTTTCGTGGAGGATTACCAAGACATGGGTAAGCTTGTGTTTGTGAGCGACGTTGTTACCGGTACAGGATGTCTCAGGTCTGTCAGCATGTACATGCCTTAGTTCTGTCGACATGTTAGCGACGTTTAGTTCTTTCAGTGAGTACATGGTCTTAGTTCTGTCAGCTTGTACATGTGTTAGTACTGTTACCTTGTATATGTCTTAGTTCTGATACATTCTGATACTGATTTCCCTCCATGTCATAATGCCAAACTATCCAGAGTCATCTCTCTTAGATCATACCAATTTCCAACAAATAGTACAACAAGCTACTAGAGTAACAAAATCATCTTCAAAACTCAAAAATCATATCTATGTAACTTGCTCAGACAACATCATATAATGAACCGTACACAATTGTGGCAATGAGCGATCACTACCCAATATGCTGCACATAGTCTAAAAAAGGAATTAAAACTCCTAAACATAAACAGATAAGTGTAAAATATTTAATTTACAAACATTTCAACCAAAACGCATTTTTACAGGACTTGCTCAGTTCACCTCTAGACAATGTTTATAATTTACTGACCCGGATGATGCTCTGGAATCCTGGAAGAAGATCTTTATTGATGTGTTTGGTAAACATGTGCCAATCAAGAAAGTTAGAGTAAAACATCACGTCAAACACCCCTTGGATCACCCAGGAAATACTTGACATTATGAGAGACAGAGATAAAGCACATAAAAACGGGATCTCAGTACATACCGTACTCTTCGAAACAAAGTTCAATATACCATACGTAGGGAAAAGAAAAATTTTTTAAGAACTTAGTAATGGCTAAAACAAATAGTAAGGATATATGGAAGGCAATTAACACATTGAAAAACAAATATAACTTCTTAAATTCTTTACCATCAAATCAAATTACATGCGACCAATTCAGTAAATTTTGTCAAACTGATATAGACCTCTCAATCTCATCATATACTACTTTAAGCAACATATGCCTGTGAGAACTGGATAATTTATTAACAAGCTGAACAACGCATACATGCTTTAGAATATAAATGTTATAGATGGATTGTAAGAATATCTTGGGTAAAGAAAAGAACAAATGCATCCATACTTCAAGAGCTGAATATTGAAGAGGGTTGGTTATTAAACACGATAAAACAAAGAAAATTTATATATTTTGGTCACTTGAAACGTCATGAAAGTTTGGAAAAAAGTCGCTTAAAGGTCGACAGGGTCGACTTCATTGCACCGTGTTTTATCTCATATGGCTCGGTCTCTTTCCGCAGCACGGAAAGCGTCGCACAAAGCACGAACTCCGTAGCTTTTAGCGACGACCCACAGGAGTCTCCGAAACATTTAACTCGTAAACCGAAGGGTGCGGCCCGGAATCGAACCCACAACCTTCGGAACACGAGTCAAACGCTTGACCACTTCGCCACAGAGCCTCCCATGAAAGTGTGGAGAGAACAATAATGGAGGGGTATAAGCCTGTGAAGAGAGGAAGAGGAAGGCCAAAGAGAAGATGGGTGCAGGATGTGGCGGATGATCTCCAGATGAGTGTATCGGACCGGGACATCTTGCTTGTGATCGAGAAGTTTTCCAGAGGGTTGTTATGGGAGCGAGGTTCTGCAAAGGACATGCTAGTGAATGAATGAATGAATGAATGAACGAATGAATGATATAGACTAGTTGAAGGCTTCAATACCAAATTCTCCTTGCAACTTATCTTTACTGTCATCGTTTTGCGAGAATAGATGCTCCCGGGATATTCTTTCCGACATACCGCTAATGCCAATCATTGAAGTATTCACTTACCGCAACAACCTAACAAACATAAACTCATCTGGTTAGATGGAATCAGCAACCGGATTCTCCGTTGTGCTGCGCCAGTGATCTGTGTGTCACCAACCTATGTATATAATCAGTGTCTCACCAAAGGCCACTTTCCAACAGCTCTCAAAATCGCTAAAGTGTACCCTCTTCTTAAATCTGGTTCATTGGACAATGGTCTCCAGAACACAGTATTCTCATCATTATTCTATAAAATAAAATCTCCACATCATCATCATGTGCCATGCCGATAAGCGTGGGCGGTCATGTTTCAACATCTCACTCTATCACCAGAGTCCTGGATCAGCTCAGTGTTTTTGTCTCGACCATGCCACGTGGTCAAACAATCCAGGTATTTACTTCTCTGTCTTCCTCTTGTTCTCTTCCCCTCGATCTTGCCAGTTGTCACCAAGTTCTCTAGTTTATTTCTGCTCATAATGTTACCATAAAATTGTGACTGTCTATGTCTAATTTCTCTAATCAGTTTACGATTGTCATTTGTTTCTTGTAGGATTTGCTTGCTTTGTTTTTTCTGTCTGTCAATGGTATTCTTTGTATTTTCGTCAGAAACTACATTTCCACAGCCATCAAATGTTTTTCAACGTGTCGGGTCTAAGTCAGATATGACTGTGCTACCGTATGACAGTAGAAGATACTACCTGCTTTCTGTTAGCGCCGAATGTTGGGCGGCGATCACCACACCCGACACCCCACATTGTGCCAACGGCTTCAGGCGGAGGAGCGCAAATGGGAGGGCACAAGCCTTACGATAGTGCGAGGAAATGTAACCTAAAGACTAAATGTCATGGCAGGGCACATCAGGCCCTAAGTTTTGGTAGGCAACGGTCTAGGATGGAAGCTCCGATAGGTGGGCAGTTAGAGCATTGCTTTGCAGATCGGCAGCTTCTGCAGCTTGTCTTGTTCCAGACGTATTCGTATTACCTTTCCTCAGGAGTAAACTAGACAGGCCTAGAGAGGGATCATGCTGCATGGGCAGCAAATGGTCTCTAAATTCAGCCCAGATTTTGTGATATATAGAGGTATAACTCCATTTTACAAACTATTGTCTGTCAAGACGGCAAGGTGCTAGTCAGTCATTCACATGTTTTTCAGCCTGTTTGCTCATTGTCCACTCTTCACACCTATAGAAAAGCATAGGTTCTATGTAGCACCTTAACACTCATTGCATCTTTTTATTTTATGTTTTTCATATTTTATTTTTATTATGCATCTCCACAGCAGCCACAAAATTCCTCACTCGGCAGCTAATAGTTCGTGATTCGAAATTTTAGTAAATAGTTATTATTTCATATTTCAGTTATTATTTAATAGTTCAGTTGTTATGTCATATTTCAATTATTATTTTATATTACACTTATTATTTATACTTCAGTTACTATTTCCTATTTCAGTTATTATTTCATATTTCAGGAGTCTATGTGCGGATGCAACTGCACTTGGGACGCAGATGTCATCGCATAAAACGCACCATTGCTCGCCAGGGGGACTCAGACATGGCGTTTAACGAATCCGTCTCCTTCTCTGTGGCCAGCAAACAGATGGACTCTTGCAGCCTGGTCATCTCCCTCATGCTGACCTCTCCCCACCTGTATTCCGCCGCCGAAGTGGAGCATGGGCGAGTTGTGATCGGGCCGTTTATGTTTGCGCGAGGAGAAGAGCTGGTACATTGGCAGGAGATGATGTCTCAGCCGAAGGTGGCCACCACACGCTGGCATAGTCTCACAAGTGTAACACCGTCGCCTTAGACAAGCTGTAAGATTGTTGTCTGAATCATTTATAGTTTAGAGGGTTATTGATTTATTGTCTTGAAGGTAGCCTGTGTACTTGTATCGCAGTCAGACATCCACATTAATGGCTCTTTTAAGGTTAGTTAAATTCATTTTCACAACTTTACAGTACTGTTTATGATAAACGGAAGTTTAGATTCACGATATTCCAGTAGTGTTTATGATAGAATGAAGTTTAGTTTCACGACATCCCAGCACTGTTTATGATAGAAGGAAGTTTAGAACATCTCATGGTGTAAGGACGTTTAGTGTCATATATCTCCAAGCAGTTGTGGCGGAAGAATGTTTAGATTCATCATATCTCAGTATGTGCTCAGGATCGAAATTTCTGCACAATGGGTATCCCACAATCCAAGTTCAACTTTAGTGGAAAGAAGTTTAGTTTCACGATATGTCTTTGCAGTCATTGGTGGAAATAAATTTAGTTTCACAACATCCATGCAAGGTCATGTTATGTCTTGTTATGTTATCACAATCGAAAACCTAGCACATCGGGTAACCCCGAATGCAAATACAATTTTTAGTGGAGTGAAATTTAGATTCACTAAATCCCTGTAAATGTTTGATGGAAGAAGGTTTAGATTTGCGACATCCTAGTACAGTTTTTGGTGGAAGAAAGTTTACATTCACGACATCATAGTACACATTTGGTGGAAGAAATGTTTAGATTCACGACATCCCTGTACAGTTTTGGTGGAGGGAAGTTTGTTTGATGCAATACTTGTTGTCATTCTTTGACGTAAACCGTTGTTCTTTCCGTGAGACAATCAGACTGCGCGTTTTGGTGACGGATTACCGTCCCTAGTTTGCTCCGTCACAAGATCAGGTAGCCTGGAAATCTTTCACTCACATTTGACACCACTTAAGTGGATTCTCGTTTATTATCTAAGATGTGATGTCTTGATTTTTCCATTTGTAAAATTGCAAAGAAAATATATGTCTTTTTATTATAACGAAGTTTAATATAATAAATTATGATGATGAAGTTAAATTCAATAAATTATGATAATGAAGTTAAATACAATCAATTATGATAAATAAGTTAAATATAATCAACTGTGATAATTAAGCTCAATGGACTTCAATTTAATAAATGTTGATGATGAAATGCAATATGATAAATTATACAAATGAAGTTAAAGAAGAATAATAATAAGTTATGCTAATGAAGTCCAATAGCATAATTTATGTATGTTAATGAGGGTCAATACAATAATTTACGGAGCGCTTATGGGAATGTCCCGAATGCTGTGATGTCGGTTCCTAAATCAATCAATCAATCAATCAATACAATAAATTATGTTAATGAAGTTCAAAATTATTAATAACTAGCTGACCCGGCCCGGCTTCGCCCAGACCCTGGTGGGGAGCATCTCATTTAATTCATATAAGTAGTCATATAAGCTCCCGTTCCCGTTCCCAACTATCTATCTGTCTGTCTATCTGTCTGTCTGTCTGTCTAACCCGGCCCGGCTTCGCCCAGCCCCTGTTGGGAGCATCTCATTTAATTCATATAAGTAGTCATATAAGCTCCCGTTCCCGACTGTCTGTCTGTCTGTCTGTTTGTCTGTTTGTCTGTCTGTAGGAGGAGGAGGAGGGAGGGGGATGAGGGAGGAGGAGGAGAGAGGAGGAGGAGGGAAGATGGAGGAGGAGGGGGAGGAGGAGGAGGAAGAGGGAGGAGAAGGAAGAGGGAGGAGGAGACGGAGGAAGAGGGAGGAGGGAGGAGGAGGAGAACGCAGGAGGAGGAGGAAGAGGAGGGAGGAAGAGAGGGAGGAGGAGGAGGATGAAGAGGGAGGAGGAGGAAGAGGGAGGAGGAGGGAGAAGGAGGAGGAAGAGGGAGGAGGAGGGGGAGGATGAAGAGGAGGGGAGGATTGAAGAGGAGGAGGAGGGAGAAGGAGGAGGGAGGAGGAGGAGGGAGGAGGAGGGAGGAGGAGGGAGAGGTAGGAGGAGAGGGAGAAGGAGGAGGGAGAAGGAGGAGGGAGGGAAGAAGGAGGGAGGAGATGAGGAGGGAGGAAGAGGGAGGAGGAGAGAAGGACTGAGAGGGAGGGAGAATGAGGAGGGATGAGGAGGAGGAAGAGGAGAGGGAGGAGGAGGGGAGAAGGGAGGAGGAGGAGGGAGGAAGAGGGAGGAGAAGGAGGAGGAGGGAGGAGGGGGGGGAGAGAGGAGGAGTGATTAGGAGGAGGACGAGAGAGGAGGAGGAGGAAGGAGGAGAGCGAGGAGGAGGGAGGAGGAAGAGGGAGGAGGAGGTGGAAGAGGGAGGAGGAGGATGGAGGGAGGGAGAGGGGAGAGAGGGGGAGGTGGAGGAAGAAGAGGGTAGGAGGAGGAGAGATGAGGAGGAGGAGGATTATAACGCATATGCCTGTAGATAACTGCAGCGAAAAGTTGGGGAGCATCTCATTTAATTCATATACGTAGTCATATAAGCTCCCTTTCCCGACTATCTGTCTGTCTGTCTGTCTATCTATCTGACCCGGCGGGGAGCGTCTCATTAAATTCATACAACAAAAAAAAAGTAACTGAAAAGAATGTCCTTCCACACACCATCCATTATTTTTAATGGAAACTGTTGTTAATAACACGACATGACAGTCGATAACTTCTTTAAGCATAAACAGATGAGTTACAATGTTATGCATTATGCATTATTTTTATGAAAACTTTGAAAATGCCTTAAAGATTATATAATTATTTATTATAACTCATATGCCGGTAAATAACTATAGACAAAGAGTTTATAAATCTTTGAAAACCATGCAACAATATGACTATAAGGTGTACAGCAATGTTATTAAAAGTTATGCCCCTTGAATAACTTTTCTAGAGTTAAGTCCCCTTGCTATGTAGAAATAATAATGAAAAATGAAATATTAAATAATATTAAGTAAGTAGCCGATTTTACACTACAAAAACATTACAGTTGGCAGCGCGAGGAATGAGAGGAAGACGTGTAGAAAATTTCATCTCAATCGGATGGACCGTTCGCGAACGCATAAAGGACAGACATACAGACGGAGATTGCCTTTTATATATAAGAAGATGATAATGAAGTTACGTTTAAAAACAAAATATAAGTACAAACTTCGTGACAAAAGTTTTCCATCTGAGTTGAAAGAAATCATAAATCGTGGAATAGATGCCAGGTCATCCCTCTGAAACCCACGAGGCAGCGGAAGTGAAAGGAGACTAAGAAACACAAGGGACGTTTATTTGAAGACGGGGAATGAATAGTGTTGGGAGGATATGGAGGCAACAGTAGGAGATGACGAGGGAGAGGAGGGTTGGCGCGAGTTGTTTGATGATCTCTGCCCCATTTGCAGCTAAGATGTAGAAGAAGGATGAATATAAAGAATTCTAAACGTATCTGTAAGAGAATGATAAAATAAACCATTGGTAACTGCACGTGGGGGAGAAAACAAGTGGATCAATAGTAACATAGGAAAAATTAGGACAGTCACTTTAGTGTTTAAATAAAAGAAATACAACTCCCATTTATCTGAAGGAGAATGGGAAGAAAGTTATATGAAATGTGAACACAGCTGTATGTATGTGTTTCCTAACAATATGAACACAAATATCAATGTCGTTTATTCGTGACAATGGTATACACATCAAGCAAGTTGATGAAGATGATGATGATGATGATAATAATAATGATGAAGATGATAGTGAGAAATGATACCTAACTAACCTGTGATGTGAAACATTTATCATATAATAAACTAACGAACGTTCAGCATCACAAGACTCTATAGATTCACGAAGTCACAGATCGCTGCAGTAATTTGCCCACCATCAAGTTACATAATAATAAAGTCAATTATATCTCCCCACGACGCTTGACAGCAAAAGTGGAAGATGATGATGATGATGACGATGATCATTTAATTTGTAATAAAAATGTAATAATAATACAGCACATTCGCGGGAAGACATGTTACTGTCGTTTTCTAGCTATTGTTAATAACAAACCTGCGCTGATCTACTTAAGGGCATTCTATTTTCTCGACTTCTGATTACATTCACTAACTGAACGACAAGAGGTCAACGTGGCTGAATGGATAAAAGCTCTCTCACTCTTAAACTTCCGGTCCCCTGAGGGCGGCACAGTTGGATCGTACTCTACATTGGTCACTTAAATCTTTGTTCAGAAAGCAATGACAGATTAGTGAACGTAAAATTGCCCAGAAAACTAACAGTTAGACGATACCTTGGGCTGAATATTTTTATTTGATTAAATTTGACACTGTCAGCAAATATCATAGTGTATTGATTCGACATTGAAGTTTGCAAAATGTGAAAGAAAAGAAAAGATATTTTCAAATTTATAAAAGTGTTATTTTCCTTTCTTCTTAATTTGTCCAGTTGTATATCGCTCGTAAAGTCTATTTCTTTGTTTTGTCGTCCATGTGTCTTTATTTGTTGTGCTACCCATTTACTTTCTTGTTTGTTGCATGCTTATTTCGTGTGATTACTTCTACATGTCAAGCGTGTAGTAGATGTGTTGTAGTGTGATTACTTCCACGTGTCTAGAGTATAGTAGATGTGTTGTAGTGTGATTACTTCCACGTGTCAAGCGTGTAGTAGATGTGTTGTAGTGTGATTACTTCTACGTGTCTAGAGTGTAGTAGATGTGTTGGAGTGTGATTACTTCTACGTGTCTAGCGTGTAGTAGATGTGTTGTAGTGTGATTACTTCCACGTGTCTAGCGTGTAGTAGATGTGTTGTAGTGTGATTACTTCCACGTGTCAAGCGTGTAGTAGATGTGTTGTAGTGTGATTACTTCCACGTGTCAAGCGTGTAGTAGATGTGTTGTAGTGTGATTACTTCTACGTGTCTAGAGTGTAGTAGATGTGTTGTAGTGTGATTACTTCCACGTGTCAAGTGTGTAGTAGATGTGTTGTAGTGTGATTACTTCTACGTGCCCAGCGTGTAGATGTGTTGTAGTGTGATTACTTCCACGTGTCAAGCGTGTAGTAGATGTGTTGTAGTGTGATTACTTCCCCGTGTCTAGCGTGTAGTAGATGTGTTGTAGTGTGATTACTTCCACGTGCCTAGCGTTGTAGATGTGTTGTAGTATGATTACTTCTACGTGTCAAGCGTGTAGTAGATGTGTTGTAGTGTGATTACTTCTACGTGTCTAGCGTGTAGATGTGTTATAGTATGATTACTTCTACGTGTCAAGCGTGTAGTAGATGTGTTGTAGTGTGATTACTTCTACGTGTCTAGTGTGTAATAGATGTGTTGTAGTGTGATTACTTCTACGTGTCTATCGTGTAGATGTGTTGTAGTGTGATTACTTCCACGTGTCTAGTGTGTAGTAGATTTGTTGTAGTGTGATTACTTCCACGTGTCTAGCGTGTAGTAGATGTGTTGTAGTGTGATTACTTCCACGTGTCAAGCGTGTAGTAGATGTGTTGTAGTGTGATTACTTCCACGTGTCTAGCGTGTAGTAGATGTGTTGTAGTGTGATTACTTCCACGTGTCAAGCGTGTAGTAGATGTGTTGTAGTGTGATTACTTCCACGTGTCAATCGTGTAGTAGATTTGTTGTAGTGTAATTACTTCTACGTGTCAAACGTGTAGTAGATGTGTTGTAGTGTGATTACTTCCACGTGTCAAGCGTGTAGTAGATGTGTTGTAGTGTGATTACTTCTACATGTCTAGCGTGTAGTAGATGTGTTGTAGTGTGATTACTTCTACGTGTCTAGCGTGTAGTAGATGTGTTGTAGTGTGATTACTTCCACGTGTCTAGCGTGTAGTAGATGTGTTGTAGTGTGATTACTTTCACGTGTCAAGCGTGTAGTAAATTTGATGTAGTGTGATTACTTCTACTTCTCATTGTCTGTTTGCCTGTCTGCGCGAGGCTATGGAACGGTCAATCCTATGCTATTTGTGTGTATCTGCGTGTGTCCATCTTGTCCATGGACGGACTTCTGTCTTTACACCTGGTCCACCTGGGCGGTGTTGCTTACCGTGATGCTCTTGAAGTGGCTGGTCAGGACGCTTCACCACGCCCTTGTACCTGCTGTCTGTTGGTGAGGTCTGACACTTGTATTAGCAGTCGACCTGGCAGAAAGCCGTGGAGCGCTCCAGCTCTTTAAACTTCCACTGCGTTGCTTGTGGGATATGAGGGGGAGGGCGTCATCCCCTACACCAGACTTAAATGGACTTAGACATTGACTTCTCGTTCAATGAGCAATGACAAGCTACTGAACGTAAAACTGTCTACAAGATCACAAATAGCCGAAAAATGCAAGGGATGACTGCGATGCTATGTGAAGAACTTGCAACTAACTTCTGAATTGTCACATTTAGCATTCCGAGCAGAAGTGGCATGTCTGTTGTTGCAATTTGTCTTTCTCTGTTACTGTCAAGGTGCGGGTTTGGTACAGATAATATAAAGTTGTGTTTATCAGGAGAGATCGATAAATGAATCCAGGCTGTCTTTATCATGAACAGATATGTAAATGAATCCAGGTTGTCTTTATGATGAACAGATATGTAAATGAATCCAGGTTGTCTTTATCATGAACAAATCGGTGCATGAATCCAGGTTGTCTTTATCATGAACAGTTATGTAAGTGAATCAAGGTTGTCTTTATCATGAACAGATATATAAATGAATCTAGGTTGTCTTTATCATGAACAGATATGTAAATGAATGCAGGTTGTCTTTATCATGAACAGATATGTAAATGAATCCAGGTTGTCTTTATCATGAACAGTTATGTAAGTGAATCAAGGTTGACTTTATCATGAACAGATATATAAATGAATCTAGGTTGTCTTTATCATGAACAAATATGTAAATGAATCCAGGTTGTCTTAGGTTGTCTTTATCATGAACAGTTATGTAAGTGAATCAAGGTTGTCTTTATCATGAACAGATATATAAATGAATCGAGGTTGTCTTTATCATGAACAGATATGTAAATGAATCCAGGTTGTCTTTATCATGAACAGATATGTAAATGAATCCAGGTTGTCTTTATCATGAACAGTTATGTAAGTGAATCAAGGTTGTCTTTATCATGAACAGATATATAAATGAATCTAGGTTGTCTTTATCATGAACAGTTATGTAAATGAATCCAGGTTGTCTTTATCATGAACAGATATGTAAATGAATCCAGGTTGTCTTTATCATGAACAGATATGTAAATGAATCCAGGTTGTCTTTATCATGAACAGATATGTAAATAAATTCAGGTTGTCTTTATCATGAACAAATCGGTACATGAATGCAGGTTGTCTTTATCATGAACAAATCAGTACATGAATCCAGGTTGTCTTTATCATGAACAAATCGGTACATAAATCCAGCTTGTCTTTATCATGAACAGATATGTAAATAAATCCAGGTTGACTTTATCATGAACAAATCGGTACATGAATCCAGGTTGTCTTTATCATGAACAAATCGATACATGAATCCAGGTCATCTTTATGATGAACAAATCGGTACATGAATCAAAGTTGTCTTTTTCATGAACAGATCGGTACATGAATCCAGGTTGTCTTTATCATGAACAAATCGGTAAATAAATCCAGGTTGTCTTTATCGTGGACAGATATGTAAATGAATCCAGGTTGTCTTTTTCATGAACAGATCGTTACATGAATCCAGGTTGTCTTTTTCATGAACAGATCGGTACATGAATCCAGGTTGTCTTTTTCATGAACAGATCGGTACATGAATCCAGGTTGTCTTTTTCGTGAACAGATCGGTAAATAAATCCAGGTTTGGAGATGTCGTTTTGTTTCTAGAAATGTGTGACAGCATCTTCGGTAGACAGCACCTCCTCAGCATCCTCGTCCTGAACATCCTCGTCTTGAACATAGTCGTCTTGAACATCCTCGTCTTGAACATCCTTGTCTTGAACATCCTCGTCTTGAACATCCTCATCTTGAACATCCTCGTCTTGAACATCCTCATGTTGAAAATCCTTGCTAAGTGAAACAATGTCTTGAATGTCCATGGTAAATGACCACTGACTGTCTGCTTCACCCTCCATCTGCTCTTTCAGGACGCCAGGGTTTACATTATGAAGATCCACTAAGCTGGGCTCATCTGGTCCAGACTTCACTAGAGTCGCCAGCGGAAGGCCGTTGTTTTGATCACTCTTGTGGGTGGGTTTCACGTTTTGTTCATCCTCACGGGTATGTGTAGACAACATTTGGGATGTGCTGCTGTCTTCAAGCGGCGGACGTTGGTTAGTGACCTGAAAATTTGGTATCTGAGGCAATACAACACTAGACCTGGCCGAGTCTAACACAGGGGGACTCGAGTGTTGTATACTTTCATGCTCTTTACTCGTTACAAATTCGTGTTTACCGTCTTTCTTTGACAAAATACTTGGGTATGGTGAGCTTCTGCTGGTGCCACTGCCTTGGGTGTTCAGCTTAGGCGTGCCTAGATCAGGAATTTGAATGACTGCAGGACTGGGCTTAGCTGGTTCAGACACATTTGATCTCAGCCCTCGAAGATATGTATCCTGTTTGTCACTGGGATTTGATGGCGATTCTTCCTGGTGCTCCTCGGCATCTAGCTTTGGGTACAAATCATGTTTAGACTGGTCCATCGTGCTTCCCACGGCCTGAAACAGTTGTTGCATTCTCTGCATTTGCTGGTCGCGAGCGTGTTCCCGCCTAGCCACTGTGTTAAGACCAAGAGAGTGTGTCTCCGCGTCAAAAGGAAATGACGTATCGTGTGTCTCAAACATCAGTGGCTTCTCTAATTGGCTGGTTGTAGTGAAATCTGGTTGGCTGGTCATAGTGAAATCTGGTTGGGTGATTTTAGTGAAATCTAGTTGACTGGTTTTAGTGAACTCTGACCTAGAAACAGAGGTGGTAAATGTAATATTGTTCATAACACTAATGTAATTAAATGCACAATAACATTGACAAATCACCGTGAAAAGTTCATAATGGACAGATGTAGTCTGAGTGAGCACTGAGCATTGATATATTTCTCTTAGGACTTAAAAACGGATTTACCGTTATTGCCATACTGGGTTGCGAGATAACCTGCGAGCCGATCTGTTGACTTCAAGAACGCCATTAACTATGACAGTTGAGTTGAGTTGAGTTGAATTGATTTGAGTTAAGAACCTGCATCACTGCACTCGGGACATTCCCATACGTGCGCCGTTCCCTCTTTCAACAGCCAGCGAAGAGTCATACTACTAATCGTTCCTACCGATATCTGATTTAACGTCCTCCTGGTCTTCCTCTCTCAGTTTTGAGATTCTTCCAGAACCCCTGCCGATCCCCCGCAATCTCATTCTTTCCTACATACGGGTTCTAAATCTGTTCTCCCGCCTTCTCCACCTGGTCCCACAAGTGCACGACCACCTCCACCTTGTCCGTGGATAATCTACCACCAAGAGGTGCATTCTCTGCCAGCAAAGAGACATGAAGTCAAGAATCAACATGATTGTACTCGGGACATCCCACACATGTCGTCAGCAGCCAGCGATGAGTCCCCCATGTAGAAGGTCCCAGTGGCAGTCTGAGAGAGCGTCCGCCTGGATCTTCCTCTGTACATGGAGTGACATCTGTACCCTCTGCTCAGCCACGCTGAGTCAACCTCTGCATATGTGGGCCTTTGTTTTGCTACCATGTTCACTGGATCCCAGAAAGCCTTCAGTCTTGCCAGGATCCAACTCGCCACCTGAAGTGAGTGCAGTGTTGTGGGCGTAATTTCTGCTTCGTGATCTCCAAGCAATACTTGTGTCAGTGAGTGTACCGTGCCTATAACGTAAATGTCAGGATTAAGGGCAATTTTGAAGTGCGAAAAGAATCAATACTACACTATAAGGCTATGAAACATGAACTCTAGGATAAAGAGACTAAAACATTTGGTGGCTTTTGATGTGTGTTTGACTACCATGCGCCACTTTATGTGTCTACCCAATTTAATCTCTTTATGTAACATGCGCCACTGGATGCGTCTACCGACTATCATTGATCATGTACTCCAAAATGGGACCAAAAGCGTTCATTGATCACGTACTCCAAACGGGGACCAAAAGCGTTCTTTGACCATGTACTCTAAACGGGGACCCGCTGCAGGAGTTCAATAAGCAATGGCACGGATTCGAATTATTCACATTGACCTGCGCGGGTTACTGGCCCTATCAGCCAGCAAGTACCGGTGGTCTATAAAAACACCATATGACCAATACACCTTAATGCTTGTAACAGGATGTTTTACTTTACCTACTACTACGCTAAAAGTACCTTGGACGACCATAGCAATTAACAACAATTGTACACGTATTACACATATATATATATATACAGGGTGTATGTTGTATGACTGCGCAGTGTTTGAAAATATTGCAGGTCCAAATTTTGTATTTATCTGCATGAACTTTACAGCGAGTGAATACAAAACTTGGATCGGAAATATTTTCAAACACTGCACATTCATTAAAAATGCACCCTATACATCGCGGAATCCTTTTAGGCCACTAAGACAGTTCATACATAAATGCAAACGTACTGTTTGTCGGTAAAGAATTAGGGATGTCTAGTTGATCCTGCGTTGAGCTACACATATTCCTGCATCGAGGCGCTGTCGTCATTTGGAGGCTGACAGGTTCGACTCTCGGTCGGTAAATATAGCATTCAATTGTCAGGTTGTCTAGTGTGTCTAGTAATGTTGCGAATTCCTTGGACTGCCAGAGTAACTAACAACGACTGCCTGAAACAGGCTAATGAAACTAGAACATTATATACAACAATAAGAAAAAAAAAAAACATCTTTCTTTGGCCATGTGATGAGAAGAGAGGCATTAGAGAACATCGTGACAACTGGAAAGATCGAGGGGAAGAGAGGCAGAGGCAGACCAAGAGAAATGATGTTGGATGGATTGAGACGGTTGCTTGGAGGAATATCAGCAGCAGAGTTGATCCAGAAAACCAAAGACCGAGATCTGTGGAGAGCCAAGAACGCCTACGCCAGCTGGCCGGGCACTTGATGATGATGAGTGTGGCCCCTACTTCTATGAGCGCCAAACAATACGTGTGCTTTTATTTACAACAATTGCCTGGACGAGGCTAATGAAAGCGATAGACCACTTTACGGGAATGCCACAAGCTGTGTTCATTGGTCATATGGTAACATTCTATAGTGAATTGCCTTGTACTGTTTTGTCAAACCGTTGGCTCTGTACAACATTATCTCGGGTTTGCTGTCTCTGACATGTGACTTCGGGTTTGGTGTATCTAACCTGTGACCTCCTGTTTGCTTGCTCTAAAGTGTGACCATGGGTTTGCTGTCTCTAACCTGTGACATCGTGTTTGCCGTCTCTATCCTGTGATCTCGGGTTAGCTGTATCTAACCTGTGACCTCGATTTGCTGTCTCTAACCTGTGACCTCGGGTTTGGTTGCTCTCAAGTCTGACCTCGGGTTTGTTGTCTCTAACCTGTGACCCCGGGTATGCTTTCTCTAACCAGTGACCTCGGGTTTGCTTTCTCTAACCTGTGACCCCGGGTTTGCTTTCTCTAACCAGTGACCTCGGGTTTGCTTTCTCTAACCTGTGACCTCGGGTTTGCTTTCTCTAACCATGGTTGTCTTCAATTCTGCTCAGTCTTGTCATGGCACGGGATTGTGTCAGGGCTCGAAATGTTAATGCCCTTGCCAATCGAAAGATGTGAAGAAACATGATCACCCACGCCATTCGGCAAGGCACGTGACACTTGCTGTTGATAATGTTAATGATGATGATGATAGTTATGATGATGATGATAACAAAAAGATAACAACTCACGGTTCCCTATGTTCATGAAATTCGGACACGGACACATGTGAAGATTTGATGCTTGTGTTGTCACCAAAATGCCAGTTGTCCATCGACAAAGATGTCTCGTCCGATAGATTGTCTCTCCATCTGCAGCAACTGAATCTTTAAATAGAAGAACACTTGCTATTCTAAACAGTGTATCTCCTTAGTGAATTTAAACTCAGAAGCCGCAAACAAGATGTTGCACGATTTATTGCCAGACATATTTCGCTGCATCTCTTCAGTGCATACTGCAGTTACATACTGTATGAAGTGAATAAATGTATAATACTTAAGCTGAAACAATTAACACAAAGCCAGTGTATTCCTTCGAGTGTGGAACATCTGGTATTCCCCACGGTAATTTCAAATTTACAACCAACTCTTTATGTTTGCACAAACCCGACTGGGACCGTCTAATTGCTAACGTCTCAATATATTTGAGCAAGCGTTTATTGTACGTTGAATACAGCAGTATCATCATTATAATCATGTGCCATGTCGGTAAGGGTGGGCGGTCTTGTTTCACCATCTTAAACTATCATTAGGGTCGTGGATCAATCAATCAATCATGTGCCATGCCGGAAAGCGTGGGCGGTCATGACTCGCCATTTCACTCGATCACCACTGTCGTGGATCAGCTCAGTGTTCCTGTCTCGTCCATGCCATGTGGCCAAGCCATCCAGGTATTTTCCTCTCGGTCTTCCTCTTGGTCTGTTCCCCTCGATCTTGCCAGTTGTCACTAAGTTCTCCAATCCATTTCTTCTCATAACATGTCCAAAAAATTTTGACTGTCTACGTCTAATTTCTCTAATCAGTTTACGATGTTCATTTGTCTCCTGTAGTACTTGGTCATTGGTTTTTCTGTCTGTCCATGGTATTCTTTGCATTTTCCTCAGAAACCACATTTCTGCAGCCATCAGATGCTTTTCAGCTTGACTGCTCATTGTCCAAGTTTCACATCCATACAAAAGAACAGGCTCTATGTATCCCCTCAACACTCTTTTTCTCGTTTCAATTGACATCTTTTTATTGGTCAGAATGTTTTTCATCTTGCTAAAGGCTACTTTCGCTATGGCGATTCTTGTTCTAATCTCTTCAAGGCATCTCCCATCAGATGTTATTACTGTTCCAAGATAATTGTACCGATTCACTTGTTGAAGAATATTTCCATTTACTTGTATATTACATTGTGGTATTTCGTTCTTCCTAGTGACTACCATAACCTGTGTCTTTTTACAATTTAATTCTAACCCCAGTTGCTCACTGTGTACAACAACCTCATCTACTAATTGTTGCAGGTCCTGCGCATTGTCTGCAATTAATACTGTATCATCTGCATATCTAATGTTATTGATGTTTCGTCCTCCAATGCTGATTCCATTTATATCCTCTACATTTCTGAAAATATTTTCACTGTACAGGGAAAAAAGATCTGGAGACATCACACATCCCTGCCTAATACCTCTCTTAATTGGCTGATACTGTACGTGGATCATCTCTGGAAAATAGTATACGAAACGCTTTTACTTTGTTCACGCTATGACAGTGTTTTATTTATTTATTAATTATTATTTTTTTTAATGTTGCATATCCCTTACAGAGTCAACTCGAGCATTTTTCAGCTGTTGTTGATGTTCTTGGCAAGATTACGCTCAGTAGTTTGCCATTGCTTTCTGAGCGACCGGCTGGCATACCCCCGTAAGTAACCAACACGACGCGATCCACTGCCGAATCTCGCGCAGCTGTGTTACTCATGTGGATATTCGGGATTACGGAGAAAGTCGCTAACACATACGCCAAGGAGACCGGCAGCATTTTATGAGGTGTTGAGAAATAGACGGCGACGGCTATTTATAGCCTTTCTACTGGACATTGATTCCTGAAGACTGATTAACTATCTTTTCCAGTGGGTATGATTGCATATGAGACTCGAACTCTCAGACAGAACCACTCGTCGTTGCTTTACATCAGTCAATATTCATAACTGCGTTGACAGGCAGATCAAATGGTTCAGTTTTCTCGTTAGAATGCAACACCATCAACTACCAGCACTGGCTCTACATCAAAAATATCTGATACGAGAGCATGAGGTCACCTCGCCCGAGAAGAACATGGATCTAGGACATCAAAGACATTATACAATCACACGGAATGGCACTATCCAGTGCCACCCATCTGGCGGTCGAGAGTCAACTATTCCTCCCTACGACGCTTGACGACCTAAGTGGAAAATCATGATGATGATGATGATGATGATGATGATGATGATGATGATGATGATGATGATGATGATGATGATGATGGTGAATATCCATAGTTACAATAGTGATGATACTTGGGTGTATTCTTATAGAATCGGATTCAATTCCCAGCAGAGAAACAGGCATGTCATCATCCAATGCCTTGCCGGTTGGCATGGGCGACCATGCTTCTCCACAAACTGCGATCTCCGACGGCATGGATCACTTATGTGTTGACTCCCTTCCGTTCCATGACACAAGACTGTCAAGTATCTTCTCACGCTGTCTTCCTCTATCTCTCTTTCTGTAAATCTTTCCGGTTGTCACAACATCTTCCAGTTTTTGTCTTCTCTTAACGTGTCCAAAAAACGACGACTGCCTCTTTCTGATGTTTGTGATTGGTTGTCTTTGCGACTCAGCTTCCTTTAAAACGTCCCGAGTGCTCATTTTAGCTGTCCAATTAATTTTCAACATTCTTCTATAAAACCACATTTCCAAGACCTCAAAAACTTTTTTTTGCCTGTTTACTAATTGTCCAGGATTCGCAGCCGTATGTTAAAACTGGTTCTATGTAACATGCAAGAACTATTGTTCTAACTATCAAGGGCAATGACTTATTGCGTAAAGCGTTCTCCATTTAACAGAATGCAGTTATTGCTTGTCCTATTCTGTTCTTTGTCTCTGTGATGTAGGGTAAAGTGGCTACCACCACTTTGTATGCGATTGTTACTGAACTGATGCATTGGTGGAAGCGTTAGTCTGGTTGACAGGGAGCTACACTGATCGCGGTCGGAGAAGAGTTCGATGTCCACGTTCGTTGTCCGCCAACAGACGAATAGACTGGAAACCTATTTCTACGTGTGTTGGGGCCTACAACATGTGCCGGCTCTACCATGCCATAGAACCATAGAGGCTTCCTGTTTGCGACAATTTAAAAAAAAAAAAATAAGTATTAATATATGTGACCTATGATTGGTTGACACAAATGTATGTGACCTATCACTGGTTGACACAAATATATGTGACCTATATTGTGTTACTATAAATATCTAAGGCACATAATTGGTTATTATAAATATCTAAGGCATTTGACTGGTTAATATAAATTTCTGAGACATGTGATTGGTTACTATAAATATCCAAGGCAAATGGTTGGTTGATATAAATATCTAAGGCATATGATTGGTTGATATAAATATCTGAGACATATGATTGGTTAATATCATTTCAGAGACATGTGATTAGTTAATATAATTTATTGAGACATATAATTAATAAATATAATTTACTGAGACATATGATTGGTTAATATAATTTATTGAGACATATGGTCAGTTAATATAATGTACTGAGGCATATGGTTAGGTAATATACATGTATGGGATATATGATTGGTTAATATAAATATCTGACGCATATAATTGGTTGGTATACATATCTGAGGTATATGAATGATTAATATAAATATCTGAAGTATATGATTGGTCAATATAAAGATCTGAGGTATATGATTGGTTGATATAAGTATCTGAGACGTATAATTAGTTGATATAAATATCTGAGGTATTTGATTGGTTAATATAAACATCCGAGGTATATGATTGGTTGATATAAATATCTGAGGTATACGATTGGTTGATCTCACAAGCGGAAAAAGCTCAACTGCAAGACCAGATAGATGGGCTAAAGAAGCAAATCAATCTACTTCAAACACCGGCACCGACCAGCGACATTGAAATGCTGCTTGCTGAAATAAAGGCGATCCAGCAAATCATCAAGAAAGAAGTGGAACATATGGCCGAGATGAAGAAGGAAAACGAAGAAATGCTACGCACCATTAAAGAGGAGAGAGATCTACTGAAAGCTGAAATGGAAGTAATCCGAAACAAACCAACAGAAGCTATGCAAGAGAACGCAGACAAGCCGCAAGATGAAACCCTGCAAAGGACCGAGCCAGAACCGCAAGCAGAATACCCACCCGGACTCTCCCTGGAGGAGTGCCTAGAAATACCAAATAAAAAGTCCTTATAAGGACTGCAACCAGTCAAGCCAGACGAGCCAGGAGCCTTCACTAACAAAAGATACCACAAAAGGAGACGAGCACAAAGGATAGCCGCCGACCAACACCCAGCTGACGTCACAGACACAAATCAACATAACCTAACGTAAGAGCGCACAAGACAAGAATAAGGGTGAATGAACCCACAAAAACCACGGACCTCAACAATAACCACAGCAGAAGAGGCAGGTTGAACGAGGCCGAATTTGGAATTTTTGTTTTGAAAATTGGAATTGGAATTGGAATTGGTTGATATAAATATCTGAGGGATATGATTTGCTAAAATAAATATATGAGACATATGCTTGGTTAATATAAAAATCTGAAACATATGATTAGTTAATATAAATATCCAAGGCATATGGCTGTGTAAATGTGGTTTCTGAGGAGAATGCAAAGAATACCATGGACAGACAGAAAAACCAATGACCAAGTACTACAAGAAACAAGTGAAAATCGTAAATTTATTAGAGAAATTAGACGTAGACAGTCAAAATATGTTTTAGACATGTTATGAGAAGAAATAAATTGGAGAACTTGGTGACAACTGGCAAGATCGAGGGAAAGAGAACAAGGGGAAGACAGAGAAGTAAATACCTGGATGGCTTAACCACGTGGCATGGTCGAGACAAGAACACTTAGCTGATCCACGACTCTGGTGAGCGAGTGAAATGGCGAGTCATGACCGCCAACGCTTACCGGCATGGCACATGATGGATGGATGGATGGATATGACTGGTTAATAAATATATCTGAGGTGTATGACTGCTTAATATAAAGTACGCAGAATTACCTCTTCCACAGTCTGCAGGCTGTGATAACAGCGACAAGCGTGACCACAAGCAACAGGCAGGCAACGGCAATGAGGATTTCAGACAGGCTGTTCACAGTATACTGGCTGCTGGCACTGACGTCGGTGCTGTTCCATACACTGGCTAAAAGCTCGAACAGTGACGCAATCCTCTCAGAACTTCCAGCAACTTGTCTGTTGATGCGAAAATGTGACTCTTTGCCCGAGCTACACAAAAACCTTACGTAACAAGTAAATTAGCCTCACGGCATATACCACAGTAGAGGTGTGAAATGTTCAGTCTTCACATATACTTTAGACTATGGCATATGGTTTGAGGTGGCTAGTTCTCTTCCTTGTCGTTTTCCTTCCCAGACAATCCTATAAAATTTTCACGGAACCAAGATTGTACTGACCTCAGAGCTACACTGACCCCAGAGTTACACTGACCCCAGAGCCGTACTGACCCCAGAGTTAAAGTGACCCCAGAGCTGTACTAACCTCTAGGTAGCAGATAGTATCAAAGTAGAAGTAGTTCTGTAGCAGATAGTATCAAAGTAGAAGTAGCCATGTAGCAGATAGTGTCAACGTAGAAGTAGCCCTGTAGCAGGTAGTGTCAACGTAGAAGTAGCCCTGTAGCAGGTAGTGTCAACGTAGAAGTAGCCCTGTAGCAGATAGTGTCAACGTAGAAGTAGCCCTGTAGCAGATAGTATCAAAGTAGAAGTAGCCATGTAGCAGATAGTGTCAACGTAGAAGTAGCCCTGTAGCAGATAGTGTCAACGTAGAAGTAGCCCTGTAGCAGATAGTATCAAAGTAGAAGTAGCCTTGTAGCAGATAGTGTCAACGTAGAAGTAGCCCTGTAGCAGATAGTATCAAAGTAGAAGTAGCCATGTAGCAGATAGTATCAAAGTAGAAGTAGCCATGTAGCAGATAGTGTCAACGTAGAAGTAGTTCTGTAGCAGATAGTATCAAAGTAGAAGTAGCCATGTAGCAGATAGTATCAAAGTAGAAGTAGCCATGTAGCAGATAGTGTCAACGTAGAAGTAGCCCTGTAGCAGATAGTGTCAACGTAGAAGTAGCCCTGTAGCAGATAGTATCAAAGCAGAAGTAGCCATGTAGCAGATAGTGTCAACGTAGAAGTAGCCCTGTAGCAGATAGTGTCAACGTAGAAGTAGCCCTGTAGCAGATAGTATCAAAGTAGAAGTAGCCTTGTAGCAGATAGTATCAAAGTAGAAGTAGCCATGTAGCAGATAGTGTCAACGTAGAAGTAGCCCTGTAGCAGATAGTATCAAAGTAGAAGTAGCCCTGTAGCAGATAGTATCAAAGTAGAAGTAGCCATGTAGCAGATAGTGTCAACGTAGAAGTAGCCCTGTAGCAGATAGTGTCAACGTAGAAGTAGCCCTGTAGCAGATAGTGTCAACGTAGAAGTAGCCCTGTAGCAGACAGTATCAAAGTAGAAGTAGTCCTGTAGCAGATAGTGTCAACGTAGAAGTAGCCCTGTAGCAGACAGTATCAAAGTAGAAGTAGCCATGTAGCAGATAGTGTCAACGTAGAAGTAGCCCTGTAGCAGACAGTATCAAAGTAGAAGTAGTCCTGTAGCAGACAGTATCAAAGTAGAAGTAGCCTTGTAGCAGATAGTGTCAACGTAGAAGTAGCCCTGTAGCAGATAGTATCAAAGTAGAAGTAGCCATGTAGCAGATAGTGTCAACGTAGAAGTAGCCCTGTAGCAGATAGTATCAAAGTAGAAGTAGCCATGTAGCAGATAGTATCAAAGTAGAAGTAGCCTTGTAGCAGATAGTGTCAACGTAGAAGTAGCCCTGTAGCAGATAGTGTCAACGTAGAAGTAGCCCTGTAGCAGATAGTATCAACGTAGAAGTAGCCCTGTAGCAGACAGTATCAAAGTAGAAGTAGCCCTGTAGCAGATAGTATCAAAGTAGAAGTAGCCATGTAGCAGATAGTGTCAACGTAGAAGTAGCCCTGTAGCAGGTAGTATCAAAGTAGAAGTAGCCATGTAGCAGATAGTATCAAAGTAGAAGTAGCCTTGTAGCAGATAGTGTCAACGTAGAAGTAGCCCTGTAGCAGATAGTGTCAACGTAGAAGTAGCCCTGTAGCAGATAGTGTCAACGTAGAAGTAGCCCTGTAGCAGATAGTATCAAAGTAGAAGTAGCCATGTAGCAGATAGTGTCAACGTAGAAGTAGCCATGTAGCAGATAGTATCAAAGTAGAAGTAGCCCTGTAGCAGATAGTATCAAAGTAGAAGTAGCCATGTAGCAGATAGTGTCAACGTAGAAGTAGCCCTGTAGCAGATAGTGTCAACGTAGAAGTAGCCCTGTAGCAGATAGTGTCAACGTAGAAGTAGCCCTGTAGCAGACAGTATCAAAGTAGAAGTAGCCCTGTAGCAGATAGTGTCAACGTAGAAGTAGCCCTGTAGCAGACAGTATCAAAGTAGAAGTAGCCCTGTAGCAGATAGTATCAAAGTAGAAGTAGACTTGTAGCAGATAGTGTCAACGTCGAAGTAGCCCTGTAGCAGATAGTGTCAACGTAGAAGTAGCCTTGTAGCAGATAGTGTCAAAGTAGAAGTAGCCCTGTAGCAGAGAATGTCAAAGTAGAAGTAGCCCTGTAGCAGAGAGTTTCAACGTAGAAGTAGCCCTGTAGCAGATAGTATCAAAGTAGAAGTAGTTCTGTAGCAGACAGTATCAAAGTAGAAGTAGCCCTGTAGCAGATAGTGTCAACGTAGAAGTAGCCCTGTAGCAGATAGTGTCAACGTAGAAGTAGCCCTGTAGCAGATAGTGTCAACGTAGAAGTAGCCCTGTAGCAGATAGTGTCAACGTAGAAGTAGCCCTGTAGCAGACAGTGTCAACGTAGAAGTAGCCCTGTAGCAGACAGTGTCAACGTAGAAGTAGCCCTGTAGCAGATAGTGTCAACGTAGAAGTAGCCCTGTAGCAGACAGTGTCAACGTAGAAGTAGCCCTGTAGCAGACAGTGTCAACGTAGAAGTAGCCCTGTAGCAGATAGTGTCAACGTAGAAGTAGCCCTGTAGCAGATAGTATGAAAGTAGAAGTAGTCCTGTAGCATATAGTGTCAACGTAGAAGTAGCCCTGTAGCAGATAGTGTCAACGTAGAAGTAGCCCTGTAGCAGATAGTATCAAAGTAGAAGTAGCCATGTAGCAGATTGTGTCAAAGTAGAAGTAGCCCTGTAGCAGATAGTATCAAAGTAGAAGTAGCCATGTAGCAGATAGCATCAAAGTAGAAATAGTCCTGTAGCAGACCGTGTCAAAGTAGAAGTAGCCATGTAGCAGATAGTATCAAAGTAGAAGTAGCCATGTAGCAGATAGTATCAAAGTAGAAATAGTCCTGTAGCAGGACCGTGTCAAAGTAGAAGTAGCCATGTAGCAGATAGTATCAAAGTAGAAGTAGCCATGTAGCAGATAGTATCAAAGTAGAAATAGTCCTGTAGCAGACCGTGTCAAAGTAGAAGTAGCCATGTAGCAGATAGTATCAAAGTAGAAGTAGCCATGTAGCAGATAGTATCAAAGTAGAAATAGTCCTGTAGCAGACCGTGTCAAAGTAGAAGTAGCCATGTAGCAGATAGTATCAAAGTAGAAGTAGCCATGTAGCAGATAGTATCAAAGTAGAAATAGTCCTGTAGCAGACCGTGTCAAAGTAGAAGTAGCCATGTAGCAGATAGTATCAAAGTAGAAGTAGCCCTGTAGCAGATAGTGTCAAAGTAGAAATAGTCCTGTAGCAGATAGTATCAAAGTAGAAATAGTCCTGTAGCAGATAGTGTCAAAGTAGAAATAGTCCTGTAGCAGACCGTGTCAAAGTAGAAGTAGCCATGTAGCAGATAGTATCAAAGTAGAAGTAGCCATGTAGCAGCTAGTATCAAAGTAACGTGAGAGTTAACAGACCTCGTGGCGAGAACACTGTCCCCACTATAGCACTTCAGAAGACGGCGCAGTGGAAAGGTTGAGAGTACTCGCATGTAAACTTCCGATCTACTGACGGCGGGGTTGTGGGTTCATAGTCTACACCGATCAGCTGGACTTAAAGGTTGGTTTCTCGTTCAAAACGAAATGTGAAACTACTGAAAGTAAAATTGCCCGAAAACACAATTCTAGCTGCTGCCGTCAAATCTATTCATCAGTGGAGTGAGCACATCCCATAATGCCCACAGCTGGGTCCACATCCACAGACCCGACCCATCTAAAACTAATCAAAGTAAATAAAACATACACCTAGTGGTACCTAGCTTCTCAATGCACGTGAATCATCTATGCACATCACATAAAGGTAAGTAAAAGCACTGGAATACTCACATCCCAATGTCACTGGTATTGACAGGGACTGTGTTGTTGGCACTGAACTCGAAGGCTTGAAACACTAGTTCTGACCTGGAATATGTAGCAACCCAGGTCACTAGTTCAAGCAATAATCAAACAGTCTGGTCGGTTCATGTTTTAAAGAAAGAAAACATCTCCGGGACAAATTAACAAATATACATTTTTATATGAGATAAAACATCTCTCCCACAAATTAAACAAACTGTTCACCATGACAGACAATATCTCAAGCAATAATTAACAAAGTAAATTTGATAAAATTGCTATGTCTTGTAACGTGGCCGAATATTATTTCACTTGTCTCTTTTTTATTTCTTTCCTCAACTCTCTTTTCATTCCCAGTTTTTCTTGAACCTCTGTATTTTATATTCTTCTGTATATCCACATTTCCAAGGCCTCTATTCGACTTTCTAACTGCTTGTTCAATGTCCAGGTTTCCGTGCCATATAGCAGTGTTGAATGTACACAACATTTGATAATCCTCATTTTAATACGTTGTTAATCTCCCTAGATGTTGATGCTGATTGCATGATGGTGAAACATGTTGGCCATTCCCCTTCTTTGGATGCACACGAATGCTCGACAACCAGCAGTGAACTGTTATGAAACAGGAGGCAATGCAGATTTGGGCTGTAAGAAGATAGCCGAGGATACATTTGATAAAGGAGACAATCATCATTGGGCTACTCAAATGATCACTCATTTGTACCATTAGGAAAAGGTACATTAAATTGACAAGGAGGAATAAGAAAATTAGCTTCGTGTGGGAAAATACTTGGGGAAGGGAGAGAGAGAGAGAAAGAAAGAGAGAGGAAAACAGAGAGGAAAAGAGAGACAGAGTGAGAAAAAAATAAAGTGAGAGAAAGAGAGAGAGAGACCAAAGAAAGAGAGAATGTGAGAGAGATAGTGAGAAAGGGAGGGAGGGAAAGAGAGAGAGAGAGAAAGCTAGAGAAAGAGAGAAAGAAAGAGAGAGAATGAAAGGGAGATAGAAAGGGAGAGAAGGAAAGAGAGAGCGGGGGAAGAGAGAGAGAGAGAGAGAGACAGAGAGAGAGGAAGAGAGAGAGAGAGGAAGAGAGAGAGAAAGAGAGATAGAAAAAAAAGTGAGAGAAAGAGAGAGAGGGAGACCAAAGGAAGAAAGATTATGAGAGAGATATTGAGAAAGGGAGGGAGGAAAAAGAGAGAGAGAGAAAGCTAGAGAAAGAGAGAAAGAAAGAGAGAGAATGAAAGGCAGAGAGAAATGGAGAGAAGGTAAGAGAGAGTGGGGAAAGAGAGAGAGAGAGAATTAGAGAGCGAGAGAGAGAGAGAGAGAGAGAAGCAGAGAGTGTGTACATTGAAAGCTTAAAGGTATAATAAACGTCATGGAAATGTCATATGCCAGTAAGGAGTGTCATGACACACAAGGTTGTGTACATGTCATACACGTGATGAATACGAAAATGTTTAACTTCACCTGTCTAAATCATAACTGTCAACTGCCTTATGTTCTCCAACCTTGACCAAGGTCAACCGCAAACCCAATATCTTGCTCAGTTCTCTGAAAATATATGTTCCTCAAATTATACCAATGCCATTAACATTCTTATATCAACACGAATAACAGCTGCAACGATATAAAATGTAAGCTGCTAGATGCTGGCTAAAGTTAAATGAGCACTCTCATCGTCTGAAAAAAAGCATGTTGGTTACTATCTGGAGTTGTTGTTCACATAGGCTTCTGTAATCCTAGACAGTTCACAGATGTGCATGTTGGTTACTATCTGGAGTTGTTGTTCACATATGTTTCTGTAATCTAGACAGTTCACAGATGTGCATGTTGGTTCTATCTGGAGTTGTTGTTCACATATGTTTCTGTAATCTAGGTACAGTTCACAGATGTGCATGTTGGTTACTATCTGGAGTTGTTGTTCACATATGTTTCTGTAATCTAGGACAGTTCACAGATGTGCATGTTGGTTACTATCTGGAGTTGTTGTTCACATATGTTTCTGTAATCTAGACAGTTCACAGATGTGCATGTGGTTACTATCTGGGAGTTGTTGTTCACATATGTTTTCTGTAATCTAGACAGTTCACAGATGTGCATGTTGGCTTACTATCTGGAGTTGTTGTTCACATATAGTTTCGGTAATCTAGACAGTTCACAGATGTGCATGTTGGTTACTATCTGGAGTTGTTGTTCACATATGTTTCTGTAATCTAGACAGTTCACAGATGTGCATGTTGGTTACTATCTGGAGTTGTTGTTCACATATGTTTCTGTAATCTAGACAGTTCACAGATGTGCATGTTGGTTACTATCTGGAGTTGTTGATCACATATGTTTCTGTAATCTAGGACAGTTCACAGATGTGCATGTGGTTACTATCTGGAGTTGTTGATCACATATGTTTCTGTAATCTAGACAGTTCACAGATGTGCATGTTGGTTACTATCTGGAGTTGTTGATCACATATGTTTTCTGTAATCTAGACAGTTCACAGATGTGCATGTTGGTTACTATCGGAGTTGTTGATCACATATTTTTCTGTAATCTAGACAGTTCACAGATGTGCATGTTGGTTACTATCTGGAGTTGTTGATCACATATTTTTCTGTAATCTAGACAGTTCCACCAGATGTGCATGTTGGTTACTATCTGGAGTTGTTGATCACATATTTTTCTGTAATCTAGACAGTTCACAGATGTGCATGTTGGTTACTATCTGGAGTTGTTGATCACATATGTTTCTGTAATCTAGACAGTTCAACAGATGTGCATGTTGGTTACTATCTGGAGTTGTTGATCACATATGTTTCTGTAATCTAGACAGTTCACAGATGTGCATGTTGGTTACTATCTGGAGTTGTTGATCACATATGTTTCTGTAATCTAGACAGTTCACAGATGTGCATGTTGGTTACTATCTGGAGTTGTTGATCACATATGTTTCTGTAATCTAGACAGTTCACAGATGTGCATGTTGGTTACTATCTGGAGTTGTTGATCACATATGTTTTCTGTAATCTAGACAGTTCACAGATGTGCATGTTGGTTACTATCTGGAGTTGTTGATCACATATTTTCTGTAATCTAGACAGTTCACAGATGTGCATGTTGGTTACTATCTGGAGTTGTTGATCACATATTTTTCTGTAATCTAGACAGTTCACAGATGTGCATGTTGGTTACTATCTGGAGTTGTTGATCACATATTTTTCTGTAATCTAGACAGTTCACAGATGTGCATGTTGGTTACTATCTGGAGTTGTTGATCACATATGTTTCTGTAATCTAGACAGTTCACAGATGTGCATGTTTGTTACTATCTGGAGTTGTTGATCACATATGTTTCTGTAATCTAGACAGTTCACAGATGTGCATGTTGGTTACTATCTGGAGTTGTTGATCACATATGTTTCTGTAATCTAGACAGTTCACAGATGTGCATGTTGGTTACTATCTGGAGTTGTTGTTCACATATGTTTCTGTAATCTAGACAGTTCACAGATGTGCATGTTGGTTACTATCTGGAGTTGTTGTTCACATATGTTTCTGTAATCTAGACAGTTCACAGATGTGCATGTTGGTTACTATCTGGAGTTGTTGATCACATATGTTTCTGTAATCTAGACAGTTCACAGATGTGCATGTTGGTTACTATCTGGAGTTGTTGATCACATATGTTTCTGTAATCTAGACAGTTCACAGATGTGCATGTTGGTTACTATCTGGAGTTGTTGATTCACATATGTTTCTGTAATCTAGACAGTTCACAGATGTGCATGTTGGTTACTATCTGGAGTTGTTGATCACATATGTTTCTGTAATCTAGACAGTTCACAGATGTGCATGTTGGTTACTATCTGGAGTTGTTGATCACATATTTTTCTGTAATCTAGACAGTTCACAGATGTGCATGTTGGTTACTATCTGGAGTTGTTGATCACATATGTTTCTGTAATCTAGACAGTTCACAGATGTGCATGTTGGTTACTATCTGGAGTTGTTGATCACATATGTTTCTGTAATCTAGACAGTTCACAGATGTGCATGTTGGTTACTATCTGGAGTTGTTGATCACATATTTTTCTGTAATCTAGACAGTTCACAGATGTGCATGTTGGTTACTATCTGGAGTTGTTGATCACATATGTTTCTGTAATCTAGACAGTTCACAGATGTGCATGTTTGTTACTATCTGGAGTTGTTGATCACATATGTTTCTGTAATCTAGACAGTTCACAGATGTGCATGTTGGTTACTATCTGGAGTTGTTGATCACATATGTTTCTGTAATCTAGACAGTTCACAGATGTGCATGTTGGTTACTATCTGGAGTTGTTGTTCACATATGTTTCTGTAATCTAGACAGTTCACAGATGTGCATGTTGGTTACTATCTGGAGTTGTTGTTCACATATGTTTCTGTAATCTAGACAGTTCACAGATGTGCATGTTGGTTACTATCTGGAGTTGTTGTTCACATATGTTTCTGTAATCTAGACAGTTCACAGATGTGCATGTTGGTTACTATCGGAGTTGTTGTTCACATATGTTTCTGTAATCTAGACAGTTCACAGATGTGCATGTTGGTTACTATCTGGAGTTGTTGATCACATATGTTTCTAGTAATCTAGACAGTTCACAGATGTGCATGTTGGTTACTATCTGGAGTTGTTGATCACATATTGTTTCTGTAATCTAGACAGTTCACAGATGTGCATGTTGGTTACTATCTGGAGTTGTTGATCACATATGTTTCTGTAATCTAGACAGTTCACAGATGTGCATGTTGGTTACTATCTGGAGTTGTTGATCACATATTTTCTGTAATCTAGACAGTTCACAGATGTGCATGTTGGTTACTATCTGGAGTTGTTGATCACATATTTTTCTGTAATCTAGACAGTTCACAGATGTGCATGTTGGTTACTATCTGGAGTTGTTGATCACATATGTTTCTGTAATCTAGACAGTTCACAGATGTGCATGTTGGTTACTATCTGGAGTTGTTGATCACATATTTTTCTGTAATCTAGACAGTTCACAGATGTGCATGTTGGTTACTATCTGGAGTTGTTGATCACATATGTTTCTGTAATCTAGACAGTTCACAGATGTGCATGTTTGTTACTATCTGGAGTTGTTGATCACATATGTTTCTGTAATCTAGACAGTTCACAGATGTGCATGTTGGTTACTATCTGGAGTTGTTGATCACATATGTTTCTGTAATCTAGACAGTTCACAGATGTGCATGTTGGTTACTATCTGGAGTTGTTGATCACATATTTTTCTGTAATCTAGACAGTTCACAGATGTGCATGTTGGTTACTATCTGGAGTTGTTGATCACATATTTTTCTGTAATCTAGACAGTTCACAGATGTGCATGTTGGTTACTATCTGGAGTTGTTGATCACATGTGCATCTGTATTCCTAGACAGTTCACAGATGAGCATCTTGGTTACTATCTGGAGCATGTTGGTCATTTCTGTACTTCTAAAGAGATAAAATATGTTGTCTGTACTTCTGGAGAGTTCACATATGTTGTCTGTACTTCTGGAGAGTTCACATGTGTTGTCTGTACATCTGGAGAGTTCACATATGTTTTCTGTACTTCTGGAGAGTTCATATATGTTGTCTGTACTTCTGGAGAGTTCACATATGTTTATGTTGGTTACTACCCGGAGTCTGTTAATGACTGATGTGTATGTTAGTTACTATCTGGAGTTTTTGCTCACAGATGGTGTCTGTAGTCCATCCATCAGTCATGTGCTATGCCGGTAAGCGTGTGCGGTCATGTTCTGCCATCTCACTCGATCACCAGAGTCGTGGATCAGCTCCGTGTTTCTGTGTCGACCATGCCACAAGGCCAAGCCATCCAGGTACTTGCTTCTAGGTCTTCCCCTTGGTCTGTTCCCCTCGATCTTACCAGTTGTCACCAAGTTCTCCTAATCATTTCTTCTCATAACATGCCCAAAAA
This sequence comes from Cepaea nemoralis, assembly GCA_014155875.1. Taxonomy (NCBI): domain Eukaryota; kingdom Metazoa; phylum Mollusca; class Gastropoda; order Stylommatophora; family Helicidae; genus Cepaea; species Cepaea nemoralis. Next base: position 260,901 of record JACEFZ010024956.1, on the reverse strand, counting down.
ATTGTAAATGTCTACGTCTAATGTCTTTAATCAGTTTACGATCTTCATTTGTTTCTTGAAGGACTTGTTCATTGGTCTATCTGGCTGTCCATGGTATTCTTTGCATTTTCCTCAGAAACCACATTTCTACAGCCATCAGATGTTTTTCAGCCTGACTGCTCATTGTCCAGGCTTCACATCCATATAAAAGTACAGGTTCTGTGTAACATCTCAACACTCTTTTTCTCGTTTGTGGAAATGTGGTATCATCATACGGGATGCATATTAAAATCTTAAAAAGGTAAAGATAGTCAGTATTATTGGTCATAGTGGGTATGGCTTAGTGAAATTCGTTGTTAAAGGGTGGGTAGCAGTTATTAGTGATCCGTAAAGGGTCGTATTAATTTAAACGCTATCATCATACGAGTTACAAATGAAAACCTTAAATAGTAAAGATGGCCGGTATTATTGATTGTAGCGGGTATCGGCATGAAAAGAAATATCTCAGCCAAATTTATGAAAAGTAGGGAAAATGTGCTAGCCAAATGGAAAATATATCGACCAAGCAGGAAAATTTGTTAGCCAAATGTGAAAAATATTGGCCAAGTAAAGAAACATCGCACTTAAACTTATAAAAGGTAGTAAAGGTTGTTAACCAATGGGAAAAGGGATGACCAACAACAGGAAATATATCGTCCAAACTTATGAAAACTAGGAAAATTTGTTAGCCAAAGGGGGAAAATCTAGGTCAAGTAGGAAAATGTACTAACCAAATGGGAAAATATGGTACACGTAACAAAATGTCACGGCCAAACTTATGAAAACTAGGAAAATTTGTTAGCCAAATGGGAAAAATTAGGAAGATTTGTTAGTCAAATGGGGAAAATGTTGACCACGTAACGAAATATCTCGGCAAAACTTATGAAAAGTGGGTTAATTTGTTAACCAAATGTGAAAAATATTGACCAAGTAACGAAATACATCGGCCAAACTTATGAAATGTAGGAAAATTTGTTAGCCAAATGGGAAAAAGATTGACCAAGCAACGAAATATCTCGTCTAAACTTATGAAAAATAGGAAAATTTGTTAGCCAAAGAGGAACAATATTGGCCAAGTAACGAAATACATCGTTCAAACTTATAAAAGGAGGAAGTATTGTTATGTAAATGTGAAAAATGTCGACCAAAGAGAGAAATATTTCAATTAAACTTATAAAAAGTAGGAAAATTGTCACCCAAAGGATAAAAAGTTCGGCCAGATACAGAAATATCTCAACAAAACGTATAAAAAAAAAGAGAAAAAAATGTTGGCCAAATACAGAAATAATCCGATCAAACTTATTAAAAAGTATGAAAACTTGTTAACCGAAGGGGGAAAATATTGATCAAACTAAGAAACATGTCGACCAAAGTAGGAAAATGCGTTAACCAAAGTAATAAAAATATTGGCCAAATACAGAAATATGTCAATCGAACTTATAAATATCTCCGCCAAACTTATGAAAAGTAGGAAACTTTGTTAATCAAGTGTGAAAAAGTATCGGCCAATGAGAGAAAAAGCTCGCCCAAACTTATTAAGAGTAGGAAAATCTGCTAGTCAAATGGGAAAATGTCTGTCAAATATAGAAATATCTAAACCACACTTATAAAAAGTAGGGGGAAATGCTGGCCAAATACTAAATATCTCGATCAAACTTATAAAAAGTAGGAAATTTGTTAGCCGAACGGGGAAAATATTGGTCAAACTAAGAAACATGTCGACCAAAGTAGGAAAATATGTTAACCAAAGTAATAAAAATATTGACCTAATACAGAATTATTTTAACCAAACTTACAAATATCTCCGCCAAACTTATAAAAAGTAAGGAAATTTGTTAACCAAGTGTGAAAAAAGGTTCTACCAAAATTGCAAATATCTCGGCCAAACTTATAAAAAGTAGGAAACTTTGTTAACCAACGGTGACAAAATATTGTTCAAGTAAAGAAATAGCACATCCAAACTTATAAAAAGTAGGTAAATGATTGATTGATTGACTGATTTAGGAATCGACATCACAGCATTCGGGGCATTCCCATAAGCGCTCAGTCCCCATCCTCAGCAGCCAGCGAAGAGTTCCAACACCAATAGTGCCAGTAGCAATCTGATTATATGTCCGTCTCGCCTTTCCTCTGAGCGTTGAGCGTCGGCCAGATCCCCTAGTAACTCCCCGCTGTCTCATTCTTGCCAGACCATGGTAATCCATTTGCTCCTCCGAGGTGTACACGTGCTCCCACAAGGCCGCAACCATGTCTGCCTTGTCATGTATCAATACTCCACCAAGTTCTGCAGAGCCAGCAAATCTGTCTGCCTGTACATTTCCCAGCACACCGGCATGCCCCGGAGAAAATATCCAAGCGATGCTTATCACCCATGACCTCCGAAAAGTAGCAAGCCTCTTCGCACGAAGCCTGCCCGTCCTCACCCTCGTCAGCATGCTTTCTGAGTCAACAATCACGATGTGTGTGTGTGTGTGTGTGTGTGTGTGTGTGTGTGTGTGTGTGTGTGTGTGTGTGTGTGTGTGTGTGTGTGTGTGTGTCATATTCTCCATTCAGCGGAGAGCCGCAGTGACTGCCTACACCTCCATTCTTAAGCTGGATTTTGTGGTATCATATGCCAGGCTCTCCTGACCAAACGTCGACGAAAGTAGGTAAATGTATTAAACAAACGAAACAAATATTGAACACGTAACGAAATATCTCGTCCAAACTTATGAATAGTGGGTAAATTTGTTAACCAAATGTGAAATATATTTATCAAGTAAAGAAATATCTCGTCCAAACTTATGAAACATAGGAAAAATTGTTTAACCAAATGTGAACAAGATTGACCAAGTAACGAAATATCACTGTAATCTTATGACATGTAGGAACATTTGTTAACCAAATATGACCAAGATTTTTCCCATTTGGTTAACAAATGTTCCTACTGTTTATACATTTGGACGCGCTATTTCTTTACTTGGCCAATATTTTCCCCATTTGGCTAAGACATTTTCCGAATTTTCATGAGTTTGGCTGAGATATTTCGTTACTTGATCAATCTTTTTCCCATTTGGCTAACAAATTTTCCCACTTTTCATAAGTTTGGACGAGATATTTCGTTACGTGTACCATATTTTTCCCAATTAGTTAAAATATTTTGACCTAGATTATTCCCATTTCGCTAACAAATTTTCCTAGTTTTCATAAATTTCGATAAGCTATTTCGTTAGTTGGTCAATATTTTTCCCTTCTGGTTAAAAAGTTTTCCTACTTTGTCGATATTTTCCCCCTTTGGTTAACAGATTTTCCTACTTTTTATAAATTTGGATGAGGCATTTCGTTATTTGGTCAATATTTTCCCATATGGCTTACAAGTTTTCCTATTTGATCGATATTTTTTTCCCATTTGGTTAACACGTTTTCCTACTTATGATAAGTTTGGTTGAACATTTTATGTACTTGGCCAATATTTTTTCCCATTTGGTTAAAAAAATGTCCCACTTTTCATAAGTTTGGTGGAGATATGTCTTTACGTTGTCAATTTTTTATTTTTTCATTTAGCTAGCAAATTTTCCTACTTGGTCAATATATTTCCCATTTAGTTAACAATTTTCCTACTTTGTATAAGTTTGGTTGAGTTATTTCTATATTTGGTCCCCTCCTTGTTATAAATTTGGTTGAGAAATGTATGTATTTGGACTAACTTTTTCCCATTTGGTTGACAAATTTTCCTATGTTTTATAAATTTGGGCGTTATATTTCTCGCTTTAACTGATATTTTTTTCACATTTGGTTAACAAAGTTTCCGACAAATCATAAATGTGGCCGATGTATTTGGTTACTTGGTAAATATTTTCCCCATTTGGCTAAGATTTTCCCATTTGGTTAACAAATGTTCCTACTTTTCATTAGTAACACAACACACACACACACACACACACACACACACACACACACACACACACACACACACACACACACACACACACACACACACTATCAAGTGAATTTTGTCCTTGACTTAATTTTGAGCTTTAAGGAAACCTGTAGCCAGTAAACAATTACTTACTCGATGACGTACTGACAATTTTTAGTGAGAGTAGCTGCAGGTAGCTTACTTGGTAGTATGAAGTCATATATGTTGTCGACAACAAATATCTGCCTCAAAGAAAACAAATACAAAGCATTAAATTCAATTTTCTTTATGTGGATGTTCAAGTCGTATGTAGATGTTTATGTCTTACGTGGATACACAGGTCTTATGTGAATGTTCATGTCTTACATGGATGTTCAAGTCTTACGTGGATGTACAGGTATTATATTGATGTTCAGATCTCACGTGGATGTTCATGTCTTACGTGGATCTTCAGATCTTACGTGGATGTTCATGTCTTACGTGGATGTTCATGTCTTACGTGGATGTTCATGTCTTACGTGGATGTTCATGTCTTACGTGGATGTTCAGATCTTACGTGGATGTTCATGTCTTATGTGGATGTTCATGTCTTACGTGGATGTTCAGATCTCACGTGGATGTTAATGTCTTACGTGGATGTTCAGATCTTACGTGGATGTTCATGTCTTACGTGGATGTTCATGTCTTACGTGGATGTTCATGTCTTACGTGGATGTTCATGTCTTACGTGGATGTTCATGTCTCACGTGGATGTTCAGATCTTACGTGGATGTTCAGATCTTACGTGGATGTTCATGTCTCACGTGGATGTTCAGATCTTACGTGGATGTTCATGTCTTACGTGGATGCATATGTCTTATGTGGGTGTTCAAGTCGCATGTGAATGTTCAAGACTTATGTGAATTACAGGACTTATTTGGATGTTCAAATCTTATATGGATGTGCAATTTTTATGTGGATGTGCAAGTTTTAAGTGGACATGTCAAATAGCCAGTAAAAATGTGGATCTTTCTGTTCAGGCTGGTCAAGTCAGCTTCTGGAAGAGAACCAATCTAGAGTGTTTGTCTTTTGCTGAGTGTTCCATCCTACAAAAGCAAGCTCGAGCTTAGAACTCATAATGCATGTAAAAAGGTTACTATAAATATAACGTAAACTATTACCTTGATATTCAGGTAGCTATCATTGCTTGTATTTTTCACACCTGTTGCCTTGACTGTTAACTTAAAGACGTGATGACGGTAAAGTTCTTCTGGTTTGCTGACTCGAAGTTCATTCATATCATTGATACAGAAAGCGTCACTGCTGTCGTTGGTCAGTGAATACTGGATGACGGTATTCAAACCGTCTGTGTCATTAGCCTGTGGAGATTATGGCACAATTACAAACTCATAATCCTTGATTGACGATTGACATGCATTTTTTCTCGGACAAGTAGCACCTTCTTCTTCTTCTTCTTCTTCTTCTTCTTCTTCTTCTTCTTCTTCTTCTTCTTCTTCTTCTTCTTCTTCTTCTTCTTCTTCTTCATTTATTTCTTGAGTGTAAGCGAGTTTTGTTTCCCTATTATCTTCCATTCTTTCTATATGCCCCAGCCATTGCAGTCTATTAGCCTTCATGATACAAGTGATTAGTGGGGACTTAAACAGATCATAAATGTCTTTGTTGCTTCTTATTTTCCACTTAACACGTTATGTATCCCTAATGGGCCCAAAGATGCGTCTTAAGACTTTGTTCTCAAAGGTTTGTAACAAGGCTTCGTCTCCTTTCGTTGTACTCCAGGTATCAGAGCCATACAGCACAACTGGTCTAATCAGTGTTTTGTATATTGTGATCTTGGTGTTACGAGATAGCGCATTTGATGTTAGCCGATATTGTAGTGCATAGAATATATTATTTCCAGAGTTGGATTCTAGCTTGTATTTCTTCCCTTATTATGATGAAGCAGTTGAAGATTGTACCCAGGTATTTGTATGTTTCCGTTCTTTTAATGGTCATATTATCTATTTGTATGTGGCCAGAGTTTTAGTCCGTTCCTTCTCTTGAAATTACCATATACTATGTCATATCTTGGTTGATAACCAGCTCCATTTGTTGAGCTTAATCCTTTAAATGATTCAACATTTTCAATGTCTTTTGTTCATTTTCCCCTATAATATCTATATCATCTGTATAACCAAGCAGTCTGGATGTTCCTCCAATAGCACATTCCTCCTTTACCTTCCTTACAACTTTCTCTAGAACCAGATTGAAAAGGAGCAGCGATAGTGCATCACCCTGTTTCAAGTTAGATGTTATTAGGAAAGGATCTGATTTCCTGCCTTTATATGTTAGTGTATTATAAGTACCTTCCATGCATAGCCTGGTCATGTTGATTAAGTTCCTTGGTATTCCAAATTCCTGCATAGCATTCCATAGACTATTCCTATGGACACTATCATAAGCCTTTTTAAAATCCACAAAAATGTTATGGAGATCACTTTTATATTCCCAATTTTTCTCGGCTATTTGTCGTAAGATAAATATCTGATCTATTGTTTATCTGTTTTGTCTGAAATCCGCCTGGTAGTCACCTAATATGTCTTCTGAATATGGTTTTAGTCTATTTAGTAATACCGCGGATAGTATCTTATAGCTTGTGGACAGTAGTGATATTCCTCTATAATTTTCACATTGGAACTTGTCTCCTTTCTTAAAGATAGGTATTAATAATGACTCTTTTCAGTCATGGGGTAATTCTTCAGTCTTTATTATTAGTTCGTATAGCTTTAGATGTAACGCACGGCCACCTACCTTTATAAATTCAGCAGCAATTCCACCAGCCCCAGTTGCCTTATTGCTTTTAAGCTGTGTTATTACATATAGGATTTCTTCAAATACAGGTTCTTATATTTGTGGTTCACAAGTTATAACCGCTTCCTGTGGGGAAAGTGTTACTTGGAGCTTTACAATTTAGTAATTCAACAAAATATTTTTTCCATGTGTTTCACATTTCCTCATTGGTATTTATCATATTCCCATTTTTGTATTTTAAAACATATGTGTTGTGTTGGTGCCCTCGTTTCATTGAAGTTTGTTCGTTCGTTCGTTCGTTCGACTTCAGTTCTTTAAAAAAAACTTTCTGGATTCGTTTTTCTGGTGATTAGTTTCCATATCTTTGATTATATTGCTCATATATTCTCGCTTCTGCTGCCAAACTATTTTTGTAGCCTCTTTATATTCACTTCTATATTGCTCTTCATTTTGGATGTTGTTTATGTAATTTAACCACAACTGTCTGGCATTCTTTTTCCTAATGACTGCTTCTTCCCATTTTTGATTGAACCACTTGTTCTTTCTATGCATGGTTAACACACCGAAACATTCTTCTGCGGTAGTTTGAATTGTATTCTTGATGTTCACCCAAGTTTAGTCAACGCTTTCCTCCAACGAGATTTGGATAATTTCAAGTTTACATTTTATTTCATCTGCAAATTTCTCTTTGACTGTACTTTCTTGCAGTTTTTCTCTGTTATATGTTGGGTGTAACCTGTGTAGTTTAGCATAGAAAGCTCTCTTAAAGTTTTATTTTAAATTTTGCTCCAACGAGGAAGTGGTGTCGCTGTGGCACTCAGCTCCTCTATAACTTGTAACTTGTTGCATGTTTGATGCATTTTTCTTGTTAATTGAAATGCGATTTATTTGATTATAGGTTCTCTTGTCACATGATTTCCAAGTTTGTTTATGTATATCCTTTCTTTGCAGTCTGGTACTTCTGATCTGCAGTCCTTTGGCTTCTGCTAGGTTAATGAATCTCCATCCATTGTCATTTGAAGTTGTATGTTGGCTTTCCATACCGGCAACTTTTTTATGAGTTTGCTCTCTACATATTTTTGCATTGAAGTCTCCCAGCACATCAGGATGTCCTGTTTGGGGATTTCTTCTATGACATCTTCCAAATCATTATGAAAGTCTTCTTTAATATCATCTTATTTCTCTTCAGTAGGTGCATGTACATTAATCATCGTTATATTTTTTCATTCACCTTTTATTCGTAATTTAATAATGATAAGGCGCAATAATAGAAGTACCCATAAATACGTTAATTAAGGAGCTCCGTTAGAGACATTGCTAAACACTCGCCTGCCGCCTCGGTGGTCAGAAGTTCGATCAGTATTGGAGTTTATTCCCATTTTATTTAATTACCCCAGGAACCCAGGTCGGTCCAACCTAAAATGGGTAACAGAAAATGTCTTGGGAAGATAAAGCGGCCGTCATGATATCGACCACATCAGCAGCGAATGCCGATTGATCTATACAATGTATGGGTCCGGCAACATATGCCCACCGTGACTCATGGTGTGTGCAAGGGACATATATTCTGTACTTTACCATGAGCATGCTGCGGACGTTAACCATCTCTCAGTAGTTAGAAATCGTGAATATCCCCCTTGTCGGGTTATATTTCAGTAATAAGTAAACAAATCAAAACCAATAAAATGTATAATATACACGAAAGTGAGGAGGACTCTGCTAAGTGCAAGGCTTGCCAGGTTACACGCCTTGAATATTAGACTACACTGAGCGTTGATGCTTCCATCGGCTCAATCCACTACTGGGTTTTGGGTTTGCTTGAATGAGTTTTGAGTTTGCAATGAATGAGATCATATTCCTCAAGCTAAGGCTTGGAACCTGGAACGTGAGAACCATGTGTCCAGGATATTCTACTGACTTGACCAATATTGACGATGTGAGAAATACGGCTGTGATTGATGCCGAACTCAGTCGTCTTAACATTGATATTGCTGGCCTGCAGGAGACTCGCCTCGCTGAGGAAGGGTCACTCAGGGAAAACAATTACACCTTTTTTGTAAGGGTAGAGGACAGGCAGAAAAAAGGTAACACGGTGTGGGCTTTGCAGTGAAGAATTCGCTACTGGGAATGATTGAAATTCCAGCAGGAGGAAATGAAAGACTACTATCTCTGCGCTTGGCAACCTCTTGTGGTTTTGCCACCATTATTACTGCATATGCACCGGCGCTCGATTCCTCTGATGATATGAAGGATTCGTTCTATGAGGAGTTAGACTCCGTGAGCAAGGCAGTTCCAAATTCTGACTACATTTATATGCTCGGTGACTTCAATGCTCGTGTGTAAAAGAAGTGCACCATTGAAATCGTTGACTACAGAAATCATACCTGATAAGAAACAGCAGATGAACAGATGGGTAGAGCACTATTTGGAGCTTTACTCAAGTGAGACCAAACTAGCGGATGATGCCCTCAACGCCATAGAGGCTCTACCAACTCTTGACACCATAACAGAAGTTAAGTGTGCTATAAATGAACTTGCATCTGGCAAGGCTCCAGGTATGGATGGGATTCCAATAGAGGTTATCAGGAGTGGGCAAGACACACTCACTTTACAGATCCACCAACTAATAGAGTTATGCTGGCGAGAAGGACAAGTCCCATATGATTTTAAAGATTCAAGCATCATAAAACTGTACAAGAACAATGGCGATCGGAGCGACTTCTACAACAATAGGGGTATCTCGCTTCTGTATATTGTTGGAAAAGTATTTGCCAGAATTGTTCTGCACAGACTTAAAGTCCTAGGAGATCAAGTCTACCCCGAATCACAGTGTAGCTTTCGACAGAACCGGTCTGCCATTGATATGATATTCTCATTGCGACAATTGCAAGATAAATGCCGTGAACAGAATCAACCACTGTTTATTGCCTTCATCGACCTCACAAAGGCATTTGATTTAGTCAGTCGTGAGGGTTTGTTCAAGGCACTAAAGACGATTGGCTGCCCACCATCTCTTCTGTCCATTGTGGAATCGTTCCACACAGGCATGAAGGGTATAATCAAGTTTGATGGTGCAACTTCTGAAGAATTTGAAATCAAGAGTGGAGTTAAGCAAGGTTGTGTACTATCCCCCACCCTCTTTGGAATATACTTTTCTCTTCTACTGAAATATGCCTTTTGTGATCAGGATGGTGGTATATACATTCACTCACGCTCAGATGGTGGCCTCTATAATGCTCAGAGATTGAAGGCCAAGACCAAAATTAGCAGGGTACTGATCAGAGAGCTACTTTTTGCAGATGATGCTGCAATTACGACCCACTCTGAGGAAGAATTACAATGTCTACTATCTGCATTCTCTAATGCTTTTTCCGAATTTGGTTTACCAATTAGCAAAAAGAAGACACAGATTATGTCACAAGGTGCACATGGGGTACCATCAATCTTTATTGATGACGCCGAACTAGAGATGGTAGACCATTTTACATATCTAGGATCAGTGGTAAATAGCAAATTATCCCTAGATCAGGAAATCAACATCCGGATTGGTAAGGCAGCAACAACAATGAACAGGTTAAGAAAAAGAGTCTGGGAGAACAGGAAGCTTACTGCCAAAACAAAAGTCCTTGTCTATCAAGCATGTGTCCTTAATACTCTTCTTTATGGCAGTGAAGCCTGGACAACTTACTCACTTACTTACAACTTCCAAGAGAAACGTTCAAACAGCTTTCTTATGCGGTGTCTGCGAAGAATTCTTGGTATTAAGTGGCAAGACAAAATCACAAATACTGAAGTATTGGAAAGATCAGGCTGTGTGACGGTTTATTCCATGCTCAGTCTTCGTAGACTTAGATGGATAAGACATGTTAGGACGATGGATGATGGTAGAATACCAAAGGACATCTTTTTTGGTGAATTACAGATGTTTAAGAGATCTCAGGGTCGGCCTCTACTACGATACAAAGATGTGTGTAAGCGGGACACGACTGATACAGGCATTGATAAGGCACAGTGGGAGCAAGTCGCCGCTGAACGTGTTGCATGGAGGGCAAAGATCAGAAATGGAATAAAGACAAAGGAGAAAATGATTGCAGATAAGTCACACACCGAGCGTGTGAGACGTAAGATAGTGCAAAATGGTGGAAATGACCACGTGTTCACATGCACCCACTGTGAACGAACATTTGCAGAGCGAATTGGCCTTACCAGACACATTCGCTACCGCCATGGCTAAAAGTTATTAATGCCTTTTTGAAGCACAAACTATCGTCTGTCAAGACGGCAAGGTGCCAATGAATGAGATCATTTTGATAGATCCAAGTTAAATGTACGAGGGTAAGTTAATAAGTAAGTCACAAATGGCTGTAGAAAAAAAAAAAAACTAAATATGACAACAACTTGAAACCACTTTATTTTTATACAAACATTGTCCCTTTATTTTCCAACATAATTTCTACCAACATTGATGCACTTATTCCATCGTTTTATCAGTCCTCCCAAACCGGCTGCACAGAACTGCGTGCTCAGTTTTCTAAACCACGTTTTCACTTCACATTCTACTTCGACATCATTCGCGAAATGTCTCCCGCCGAGGTGGGTTTTCAGTGTTTATGCTGACAAATGTTTATCCCTTAAAGCTGTGCATAGCTGGGCAGATATGGTTACGAGGGCGAGTCAATAAGTAAGTCGCACAGTTCTGTGGGATGGCAGGTAAATGAACACAAAGCACGCAATTCTATGCAGTCGGTTTGGAAGGACTGATAAAACGATGGGATACGTGCATCAATGTTGGTGGAAATTATGTTGAGAAATAAAGGGACAATGTATGTATAAAAATAAACTGGTTTCAAGTTGTTATCATATTTAGTTATTTTTCTACAGCCGTTTGTGACTTACTTATTAACTTACCCTCGTAGATTGCTTGCTTTCTTGTGTTCGCTGGCTGTGAACTCCAGCGAGAAGTCCTATATGTCGGATAAAGACATCCTGTTGACAACATCAGTGTGATGTCATACAGGATCTGAGGTTTGCGTGAGTATCCGTTGTCCCATGTCTGTCTTAGTGGTGTGCAGACTGGTGGTTCCTTGCCGTACAGGCAGACACTCTCCGATTTCGGAGGAATCAACGATCCTACTGACTTCAGCCAGGACCCCGAAGGGACCTGTTGCCCAGGACGCTCGGCGAGGACGCGTCAATAGGTCTTGGCCGGTATAGAACCCAGCCCTGGTGGCTTGGAAACACCTCTGCTTCCCACCCTCGTAGATAAAGACAGTCCCATGCCAGATGTTGCTATTGGAATGGGAAGTGTTTGGCTTTCGTGTATTCTAGGTCATGGCATAATAGATGGGTTGCTCGTCTATTTCCTTGTGGTTCCATCACATGAAATCTAAAGAAATTTCTGGAAATTGTTTGGCACATGTTTTATTAAGCTGGATCTTCGCCGGATCCGTACAGGTAAATATATTGGTTTAAAAACAAAGTAACCCCGTCTCTAATGAGAGTTCGTGCGTTCTGGGTTCCTCTCGACAAGCGGCGTGGAACCTCTGGCCATTGCAAATTGTAAAGCTGTTTACCGATCGTTAACTCAACGCTAGAATTCTACCTATGGATGCTGAATCTACTAGGTGGGGACTGCGCAGGGCCCTACATCCAGCAGAGTTAGGATCGGCTAGCCTCTCCCAGGACGGGTGAAACGTAAAAATTAGTAACCTGCCGATGACCCGCAGACTACACAAGTCAACCCCACCTCCACTTGGTGTAGACTGGGAAACCATGACCGAGAGGTCATGGGCTAACGGGGCTATGGCTCGCCATAGGGGATGGACTCCCTATGGCCAGAATTTTGTCATGAACCTGCGACTGGCCTATCAAGCCGGCAGGGGATCTTCATACTGCTCGTAGAAAAACTAAGAAGTATAAATAGACTGATCACTTTACAACACAATCTTCCTACCAACTCTCTGTTACCAATGTCAAACCTGGACAATGACAGAAAAGGAGAAAAGAAAAATCACAACAGAAATTAGATTCCTGAGAAGAATACTCAATGTATCAAGACGATATAAGATCAGAAATGAAGAAATCAGGAATAAAGTGGGAGTTATAGCTGCACTAGATTTTATTAGAAGGCAGCAAGTCAAATGGTTTGGCCATGCAAGTAGGTTACCAACTAACAGTATACTACAACAAGCAATGGTATACAGACCAGAGGGAAGCAGAGGAAGAGGCCTACCACGTAAACGATGGACGCAGGGAATAACAGAGTCTATGGGAATATCGATACATGAAGCCCATAAGCGGGCATTATCCCGCTGTTTATACTTCACCTCGATACCGCAAGGTACAAGAGGAACATAATGAGATGAGATGAGATGAGATGAGATGAGATGAGATGATGCTGAATCATTCAGTTGAAAGTCCTAGCTTCGGTCAGCTTCCCTAAAGGCATTCGACACCCAAAAAAACGAGAAGTAGATTGTGAGCTTTACTAAAACACGACTACAAGAGACAAATTGGACGTTGCGGCCAAAGCCTTCGTCAGCACAGGACAAACAAATACAAACCAACACAAACCTACATGAAACACACTATGACAATATTAAACTATTAAACTAATTAAATGTACTCATCTGATTCTGTGCTCTTGCTTGGAAAGACTGACACGCGTAGGGCTCCAGTGGATTAGTGGAGCCCTACGCGTGTCAGTCTTTCCAAGCAAGAACACAGAATCAGATGAGTACATTTAATTAGTTTAATAGTTTAATATTGTCATAGTGTGTTTCATGTAGGTTTGTGTTGGTTTGTATTTGTTTGTCCTGTGCTGATGAAGGCTTTGGCCGCAACGTCCAATTTGTCTCTTGTAGTCGTGTTTTAGTAAAGCTCACAATCTACTTCTCGTTTTTTGGGGTGATTCATTCATTGCCTTTTTAAGCTTTACTGCAGTTCCCCTCATTCTTGTTTACTAAAGGCATTCGTGAAGCTTGGTATATCCATTAGTTGATTCTCTGATATAGTGGCACTTCCGGCCAACCTATCCGCTCTGTCATTGCCCACAGATCTATATGCCATGATATGAGTACACATATACACACAACTTCACGTATGAAAGCATACGTCAAAGTATAAGTACACGTTTACTACCTAGGCAAGGACATTCTCTCATCTATTACTTACTTGTAACGTTACGATAACATAAGAGTAATTCACGTTTTCTGGTACACAGAGAATTAGTTCCTTTCCATTGTTGCCATATCTAGGCCCATTGTCATTTTCGCCTTCAACTCTGGCAAGGACATTAGAGAAAGTATGTCCCTGGTCTTAAAACATAGAGACAATATCACGTGATTATTCTGTCAGAAAACTTAACTTTCATATTAGATCACTCTTACTTAACAACTGTAGAAAGTATGAACATAATGACTGCTGCAGGATTAAGTAATATCAGGTTCATCAGTTGCTTCATAATATACCTCAAATCTTATCTTAATTACATCACATTCTTTTTCTTGTTGTTGTTGTTGTTGTTGTTGTTGTTGTTGTTGTTGTTGTTGTTGTTCTTCTTCTTCTTCTTCTTCTTCTTCTTCTTCTTCTTCTTCTTCTTCTTTTTCTTCTTCTTCTTCTTCTTCTTCTTCTTCTTCTTCTTCTTCTTCTTCTTCTTCTTCTTCTTCTTCTTCTTCTTCTTCTTCTTCTGCTGCTGCTTCTGTTGCTGCTGCTTCTACTTGTTCTCCTTTTTCATCATCAGCATCATCTTGTTCGGGTGGATGGAATACACATAGAAAGGCCTTGAAGACCTCGCTCATCGATGTCATCTTGTATTGTAACACAGATGATATAGTTCAATTATTATGTTTTTCACGGCTTCTTAAACTGTCCACATGCAGAATCCTCTGTTGTCCTCTTCCACTCCAGCCAAGTAGTTTTCCTAAGCATAGATAATTTCTATTGTTCCTCTCTTCTGGTGATGTGCTTCATAAATTGTATGTAGCTTTGATGCCGGCTATGTGGTTGTCGGATAAACTGGGTGAATCTCAAAGTGATAGAGAAAAGCTGAAGTTCCTCTCTCCTAATGTGATCCTACCCGTTGTAATTATATTAGCCTTTAATGGCTCAATTGTTTGAATTAATAAATAGAGTCTCGAAGAACCAAGGAAATCCCCAAGGCGAATAATAATAACAGTCTTGTGGATTTTCCCTGCCCCTCCCCTCTCAGCTAATTAATTAATATCTAGGGTATGTTAATAAATGACAAGAATAAAGTAAACAATCAAAGAATTCTTCAACACTCACAGCGGAAATAAAATTTCTTCATATTTAATAAACACCAAACTGGGGTATTGGTTATTCTGTCAAAGAAATACACATCTCTTCCAAAGGCCATGATATAAATATATAACATTAATGCCCCAAACATTCACTTCAACAAAATACCAACATACATCTCGGTTCCCTAGCGGGTTGAGTAATATAAAAACTTTATTGAATTATACAAAGTATAAGACCTGTATTAGACTCAAGTGCATTCACTATATTGGTCTATGGAACCCAGTTGTAAAGAATGTTCATTGCCACACATATATTGAGTTATCAGAGTGAGTGTTTATCTGGTTTAGGTAGGTGGTTGGTTGATTAATTCTCCACACATGGGTTCAAGTAAATGTTCCCTGTTCAATCTAGGTTGATACCATTTTACCTCTCTTGAGTGGTTAGTTGAAACTCTTGCAGGTAGTTTCTTTCATAAAAGTCTCCTTCATCACTCTAGTCAGGAGTTCCCATCAAGAGTCAGACCTGGATAGATGTGGATCCAACCACTACCTGAAATTCTAGCATCATACATATATCTACTGATATCATCAATACATCTCTATGATCATTAGAAATGGAAGAAGGTAAAACCCCAAAGAAAAGGGAAAAAAAGTAAATAAATAACGGGAATTTTGACCCCGGGGAAAGATAAACAAAGGGGAGGAGGTTCTTAGTGTTCCCCAACAGTTATCAACTCCATAGTTGGTCCCTCTCCAGCCAATCCTCCATTACTTGGCGCTCAATGTTTAGACCACCAGATAAGCTGTGTCATCTTCGCCCATGCCTGTCGCCCATGGTCTCCAAGTTGATTAACACCTTGATCGATTCGGGATTTGATAACCATGTTCACCCTTCCCTCTTGTACATAATTATTTTCCCTCGATATCCTTCCATCTCCAGGCCTCACACATTGAGGGTCTTAATTCGTTCCTAAATGCAATGAGTATTTACTTATAAACAATATAAGTACATTATGGCATCATCTCCTACATAACATTCAGGTGGCTTCTTCCCAATCAAATGCTTTGAGAAGGCGCACCCTCCATACTCTTCAACATGTAGGTGTTTGCCTTTACCTTATTCATCTATAGGATTCATCATCATCATACATAAAACACAAGTCAAAACTATATTATAACATGAGTGATATGGAATACAGAGTGGCGTCATGCAGAGAAGCACATTAAGTAATCAGTTAGTGCATGTGTACCTCTGATAGTCGTGGCAGTATGCCTCAAATTGCCTACTTTCATGCGATTGATTGATTGATCATACATATCCTCTGTATGTCTCTTCTCTTCACCCAACCCACAATCATTCTTCGTAAATCATAAACATACTTGCATGGATAATGGATAGGCATAATTATGTGACTCACAGTCAGTAAGTTAAAAGATAAATTAGCAAATTTAACAATGAAGTCACAAATGAATCACCACATGAATGCTTCCATAGAACACACAGGATTTTATTATAACACATAGGTAAGTATTTAACATTTAACGTGCCCATGTACTATTTCGAGGTTGAATTACACTAATTCCTCCTACTGGTGATTGCACATTTAAGATAGTTCCTTGCTGTTAAACTAAGGATTCTATGCTTATAAATCCTAAGTTAATTACAAACTCCTAAATCACTTCTGCTTAAGGAGTAAAATGCACAACTTAGGTACAATGCTTAGGCTTTCATAGAAGCTGCATAATTAGAAGAATACCTTCACTATGGTTTAACGTAGTTCACATATTATTCATGAACTACGACATCTGAATATAGTGCTTAGTCTCTTCTGAAATAAGTTCTTAAGGACTAACCACATTTTTACAACACACCAACTTACCATCTGGTGTGAAAGGAGCATAACTATCTGAATATTACAGTGTGCTTACCTTCAACATAGTTGAAAGCCTTCTTCACGCATATGCAATCAGGTTCCAGGCTCCAGACTAGACTTTGATTGTCCTAGTACTCTGGATGCTTCAAAGGCTGGCACTTCTCTCTCTCTTCTCCTCTTCCAAGTTATGTACTTCAGATGGATTTTTAAGCATAGGAGGCTTCAGTTTCAGTGGACCGTCTCGAGTTGAGCGATTGCTGAAGGATTTCAATTCTGCACACACACACACTGAACTTTTTCCGGTCTATTTCGCTAGTTTTATTTCAGTCCGTCCTAGCTGGGCTCTAATGTCATGTCGCGTCGTGACCAATGGCAGAGCTTCTTTTCGGCTTATAAGTATCATATTTTCGTTTCTGTTTCGAATCAGCGCTCCCTTTTCATATTAGGAAGATGCAAATTTCGTCCTTCTTCTGAATTATCAGCGCTAATTTCTTCCTTCTTCAAATTTGAATATGATGGTGGTTGTTGTTGGCGCTGGTGCTAACTGGAGGGTAGTGCGGGAGATTTAATCAGCGATGTGGCGGTTTGCAAGATGTATAATACAGTGGTGAAGGGCTTACGAACGCTATTCGTAATCTCGGATACTCGCGTTCGAATCATAGTTGCTGGCGATTTGGCAGCAGACCGCTTTGCGTTAGTTTTCATACAATAGTATGGGTGCCGGTCGTTCAGAAAGCAATGGCAATCTACTAAACGTAAACTTCCCAAGAAATCACAAACAGCCCAAATATGCTGGAGTTGACTGCTACGTTCTGTAAAGGATATGCACCTAACTTTAACTTTGATGATCGTTGTAGTAATATCTAAATGTGTAAACACTTTAGCGTGTATTTTCTTCAGAGTCCAAGATATTCTCAAAATCCTTCTCACAAATGCATCTCCACTGCCTGCAGTTTTCTCACAATTTCGCTGCTCTTGGTCCGCGGAACATACAGTAGAACAGGACATAGACAACATTTCAGTGCGCATACAATAGAACAGGCACATACAACATTATTTTCAGTGAGCATACAGTAGAACAGGCACATAAAACATTTTCAGTGAGCATACAGTAGAACAGACACATACAACATTTTCAGTGAGCATACAGTAAAACAGGCACATACAACATTTTCAGTGAGCATACAGTAGAACAGGCACATACAACATGTTCAGTGAGCATACAGTAGAATAGGCACATACAACATTTTCAGTGAGCATACAGTAGAACAGGCACATACAACATTTCAGTGAGCATACAGTAGAACAGGCACATACAACATTTCAATGAACATACAGTAGAACAGGCACATACAACATTTCAGTGAGGATACAGTAGAACAGGCACATACAGCATTTCAGTGAGCATACAGTAGAACAGGCACATACAACATTTCAATGAACATACAGTAGAAAAGGCACATACAACATTTCAGTGAGGATACATTAGAACAGGTGCATACAACATTTCAGTGAGCATACAGTAGAACAGGCACATACAACATTTCAGTGAGGATACAGTAG
>JACEFZ010024956.1:0-237500 GCA_014155875.1 Cepaea nemoralis | reverse complement strand
TCATGGGGAAATGGAAAGCTGAAGAATGTCGTCACAACGGGAAACCTGCAGGGGTGGGGAGGCAGGGGAAGGGCAAGAGCGAAGATATCGGACAGTTTGACTTTATATAATGGAAGAACGTCAACATCAGAAATGGTTGGCAGCACATTAAACAGAAAGTTGTGGACAGACACACGAATGGACTATAAATATTGAAGATGTCTGCATGTATAAGATCCGTGTATGCCTGTGTTATATATGTTGCCCTATTCTACCCCTTCTTCTCCTCCCCAATACTTTGCCTTCTAGTACGCTCTTTATGTTTCTACTTGCCAAGTACATCTTCGATGTTTGACAACTTTAAGAAGTCTCCATTAATCTTTTATATTTCCCAGACCTTCCTCATGTGTCAGTGTTTCAATGCGGTTTGTTCTTGTCATGTCTGGTCACGCCCGAACTCTAATACCTCTCTACGTTTTTCACCACATTTATGCCCTTTCTACACTTCACATTATCATCGTATAGTCATCATCTTCCACCCTTGCCGTCAAGCGTCGTGGGGAGGAATAGTTGATGTTCCAGCGCCCGATGGGTGACATGGAAATTGTCATTCCGTGTGATTATACAATGTCTTTGATGTTGTCAATTCATTTTCTTCTCAGGTGCTCTCTTACTTTCGCATGAGATCTTCTTTGATGTAGCGCCAGTGGTGGTAGTTGATGGTGTTGCATTCTAACAAGATGGCCAAACCTTTTGATGTTCTATCTTTCAATATATGTGCCACCAGATCTGTCTGTCTGACACTACCATTTCTTACTCGGTCTCGGATATTTAATTTGGCAGCTGGTCCCAAGCATCTCATCTCACAAGTGTTGCTTTTGCGTAGGTGTGATTTGTATAATCTCTAAGTTTGACATCGGTAGCATAAGGTTGGTGTGAATATGCCATGTATTATCTGTCTTTTTTGTGGACATAGATATATTTGGATGTTTCAGTATGGGTGATAGTTGATATACAAGCTCACTTGCTCTTTGACATCTGATTTCGATTTATCTGTCCAATCTGTCATCTTCTGTGATCACACTTGATAGTCTAGACATTTAACACATCCAGTGCCAAGCGAAAGGTAGAATCAAACAAAAATGGATGACGAAAACGAGAATTACGGGTGTGCCACAGTTATAACATAACAGTTATTAATATGGCAGCAGACATGTTGTATTATAACGCAATGACAACATTTCGGCGATATATAAGCCAGTGACAGACACGGAAAGTCACATATGTCATGGCACTGAATCAGTTAAATCTTGTAGCTTGTGTCAGATGTCAACTATCTATCCACACTCCACAACCATATAATAAATCTCTCAATCTCTCTCTCTTTCTCTCTCTCTCTCTCTCTCTCTCTCTATATATATATATATATATATATATATATATATATATATATATATATATATATATATATATATATATATATATATATATATATATATATATATATATAAAAGAGAATGTTTGTGTCTTTGTGTGTCCTTTATGCGTTCCCGAACGGTCCATCCGATTGAGATGAAATTTTCTACAGATGTTCTTCTCACTCCCACGGAGCCAACTGGCATAGTTAGTTAGTTTAAAATCAACAATTTTTCCTCCAGCACGAAAGAAAATGGCACGAGCTTAAGAAACAGACGAATAAATGTCCCGCCATCTTGCTGCAAGGGAACTCACTCTCTGATTAAACCAGAAATTAGTTATGAACAGTTGTTGTTCTCACTCGCGCGGATGCAACTGAAATAGTTAGTTAGTTTAAAATCAATTTTTAATTTTTGGGAACGGGAACGGGATCATCAGAAACCGACCAACGGGAACGGGAGCAGGGGCCGAATATGAATTAAATGAGACGCTCCCCGCCAGGGTCTGGGCGAAGCCGGGCCGGGTCGTCTAGTACCTCATAAATATAAGTAAAAAAATAATGACCATTTCTACTATATATCCACACTCCACAACTATATAATAAATATCTCATAAATATACGTCAACAAATAATGACCATTTCTACTATTTATCCACACTTCACAACTATATAATAAATATCTCATAACTGAACGTCAATAAATAATGAACATTTGCCTGAACAAAGACCCGAATTTTCTCTGTGAAAATAGACGGCTGCAGTTGTGGATTATTGTGAAAGACCGTGGCAGGTCTAAGTGAGTTTGTAAGAACTATCTGTGTGTCTGCCTGACGAGGTTCAGCCGGCATGTTTAAGTTTGTTGGTAAGAACTATCTGTGTGTCTGCTTGACGAGTTCCAGCCGACATATTTAAGTTTGTTGGTAAGAACTATCTGTGTGTCTACTTGACGAGTTCCAGCCGATATGTTTAAGTTTGTTGGTAAGAACTATCTGTGTGTCTGCTTGACGAGTTCCAGCCGACATATTTAAGTTTGTTGGTAAAAACTATCTGTGTGTCTACTTGACGAGTTCCAGCCGATATGTTTAAGTTTGTTGGTAAAAACTATCTGTGTGTCTACTTGACGAGTTCCAGCCGATATGTTTAAGTTTGTTGGTAAGAACTATCTGTGTGTCTACTTGACGAGTTCCAGCCGATATGTTTAAGTTTGTTGGTAAGAACTATCTGTGTGTCTACTTGACGAGTTCCAGCCGATATGTTTAAGTTTGTTGGTAAAAACTATCTGTGTGTCTGCCTGACGAGGTTCAGCCGGCATGTTTAAGTTTGTTGGTAAGAACTATCTGTGTGTCTACTTGACGAGTTCCAGCCGACATATTTAAGTTTGTTGGTAAGAACTATCTGTGTGTCTACTTGACGAGTTCCAGCCGACATATTTAAGTTTGTTGGTAAGAACTATCTGTGTGTCTACTTGACGAGTTCCAGCCGATATGTTTAAGTTTGTTGGTAAGAACTATCTGTGTGTCTACTTGACGAGTTCCAGCCGACATATTTAAGTTTGTTGGTAAGAACTATCTGTGTGTCTACTTGACGAGTTCCAGCCGACATATTTAAGTTTGTTGGTAAGAACTATCTGTGTGTCTACTTGACGAGTTCCAGCCGATATGTTTAAGTTTGTTGGTAAGAACTATCTGTGTGTCTGCTTGACGAGTTCCAGCCGACATATTTAAGTTTGTTGGTAAAAACTATCTGTGTGTCTACTTGACGAGTTCCAGCCGATATGTTTAAGTTTGTTGGTAAAAACTATCTGTGTGTCTACTTGACGAGTTCCAGCCGATATGTTTAAGTTTGTTGGTAAGAACTATCTGTGTGTCTACTTGACGAGTTCCAGCCGATATGTTTAAGTTTGTTGGTAAGAACTATCTGTGTGTCTACTTGACGAGTTCCAGCCGATATGTTTAAGTTTGTTGGTAAAAACTATCTGTGTGTCTGCCTGACGAGGTTCAGCCGGCATGTTTAAGTTTGTTGGTAAGAACTATCTGTGTGTCTACTTGACGAGTTCCAGCCGACATATTTAAGTTTGTTGGTAAGAACTATCTGTGTGTCTACTTGACGAGTTCCAGCCGACATATTTAAGTTTGTTGGTAAGAACTATCTGTGTGTCTACTTGACGAGTTCCAGCCGATATGTTTAAGTTTGTTGGTAAGAACTATCTGTGTGTCTACTTGACGAGTTCCAGCCGACATATTTAAGTTTGTTGGTAAGAACTATCTGTGTGTCTACTTGACGAGTTCCAGCCGACATATTTAAGTTTGTTGGTAAGAACTATCTGTGTGTCTACTTGACGAGTTCCAGCCGATATGTTTAAGTTTGTTGGTAAGAACTATCTGTGTGTCTGCTTGACGAGTTCCAGCCGACATATTTAAGTTTGTTGGTAAAAACTATCTGTGTGTCTACTTGACGAGTTCCAGCCGATATGTTTAAGTTTGTTGGTAAAAACTATCTGTGTGTCTACTTGACGAGTTCCAGCCGATATGTTTAAGTTTGTTGGTAAAAACTATCTGTGTGTCTGCCTGACGAGGTCCAGCCGACGTGTTTAGGTCAAAATAGAAAACTTGCTTTGAGCTCAAGTACACTGGACTGAATTGTGCGTGTGGATTAGTTTTCGCTATTACAAGTGTCCCTCGCCATTAGACGAACCCACTCGGACTTCAAGGGTACTTGTAATTTACGTCCCCATGTCAAGGACGAGAAGTTAACATTTTAGTCCAACTGACCGGGGTAGGGGTTGAACCCGCTACCTCGGCATCAGCTCGCCGGATTTTTAAGAACAAACGCTTTTATCCATTCGGCCCTGCTGACCTCAAATCACAGAGCTATTTAATCCGTTCTTGAGAGATGCATCCGCTGCCATGCCAGGAACACGTAAAGATCCAGCTGTCAAGCAGAAACACGTAAAGATCCAGCTGTCACTCCAGGAGCACGTAAAGATCCAGCTGTCACGAAAAAAACACGTAAATATTTCGCTATCACGCCAGGAACACGTAAAGATCCAGTGGTCATGCCAGGAACACGTAAAGATTCAACTGTCACGCAGAAACACATAAAGATCCCGCTGTCACGCCAGTGACATGTAAAGATCCCGCTGACACGCCAGTAACATGTAAAGATCCAACTGTCACGCCAGTAACACATAAAGATCCCACTGTCACGCCAGCAACATGTAAAGATCCCGCTATCTCGCCAGTCACACGTAAAGATCCCGTTGTCACGCCATTAACACGTAAAGACTCCGTTGTCACGTCTTGAGCCGTACTTGATATATGGTGCTAATTCAATATTTCCATAGATCAATATTCACTCGATTAGCGATATGGTAAGTATCAGGCAGCCTGCTTTTACTTCTTAGAAAATGTCCCCGTGCCAAGTTTAGGCTGCATCGATCTAAGCATCCAGGATTTTTTTGTTTACATCCCCAGCTGAACGGAGATTCGAACGCACGATCGCCAGGCTAGCTAGCCGCTGCGCTACCGCGGCTGGACTGTTACGTCCGCTGTCCCAACATTCACAACTCCTGGACTGCTACCTGAGCCATCTCAACTTTCACAACAAATCCTATACTGATATCTGAGCTGTTTGAACATTTACAATAACTCCTAGACTGCTACATCAACTATCTCTACATTCACAACAACTCCTAGATTGCTACCTCAGCTGCCTCAGCATTCACAACAACTCTAATACTGCTACCTGAGCTGTCTCAACATGCACAATAATCCCAAGCCTGACATCAGCGTGTATAACGGACCGCAGTGAATACAACTTTATGGCCTCTCAACATTCACAACAATTCCAAGACTGACAAATGCAGGTACAACAGACCGCTGTGAATACAACTTTATACTGTCTCAACAATTAGAGCATCTAAAGATGAATCATGGAGAATATGCGGTAAACAGATGGCGAACCTTAGCAAAGACTACCCAAGAGAATTGTATAAACGTGTCAATAAAATGGAGAAACAGAGATGCATGCTACAACGTAACCACCATCAAAAACAGCAAAAGAGGTATACCATTATTTAATCCACAACAAAGACTAGCAAGCTCGGCAGAATACTTTCAAGAACTACTTAACCTCACACATAATAACATTGAAAGCCTCACTTTTGTGTCTAAAAGTCATGGACAACGAGAACCTAACTTCATTCCAGCAGAAGTCAAAGCAGTTATACAGAAAAGTCCTAAAAACAAATCACCAGGTCCATATGGAATAATCACAGAAGCTATTCTGGCCTGTGGAGAAACAAGAGTTAAATGGCTAATAAGACTTTTTATATAGCATGGGAAGAAAGAAAAGTCCCAGATGATTGGCAACAGGCATTAATAGTACCAATCTGGAAACAGAAAGGCAATATACAGATGTATATTACTCCTGAACCATATAGGGAATATGTACGCACAATTATTGGAATAAAGTGCTAGACCCATAGTTGAACACCAGTTAAGCAAAGTACTATTCGGTTTTCGGAAAGTAAAAGTTGCACTGATGCATTATTTACACATAGACAAATATGTAGAAAAAAACATCAAATATAGTGACCAGCAGAATATTTTGTTTGTAGATCAGGAAAAGGCTTTCGACAGAGTAAACAGATACAAATTATCTACCATCCTTGAAGACTACGGGATACAAAGACAATTGCTAGAAAACATCATAGCCATGAACCACTTGAGCCTAAGTGCAGTAAGAACACAAGAAGGTATATCAGATATGTTCATCGTCAATACAGGAGTGAGACAGGGATGTGTGATTTCTCCTCTGCTATTTAATATCTACATGGACAGAATATCCAATGAAACAAGCCTTGACAGAACAGATTCAGAAAGTTTATTACTCTTTACTTCAGATGAAACAACTGATGCTTAGGAAATAAATGAACTTCTATTTACAGACGATCAGTACCTGTTTTATAGAGATGCGGGCAGACTGCAAAATCATATTAGTAATCTGAGCATGGAGCAGACAAAACCGAAGTAATGCAAATTAGCAGATCGCCTGGTCCACTAAGTATACGGATAAATTGCACATCTCTGAATCAAGTTAAAGAATTCAAATATCTTGGAAGTATGGTCACAGAAGATGGCAGATTTGACAGAGAAATTGAAATCAGATGTCAAAAAGCTAGTGCACTTACATATCAACTATCACCAATACTGAAACATCCAAATATACCATTGCCCGCAAAACGGCAGATAATAAACAACATATTTACACCAACCCTATGCTACCAATCTAAAACTTGGACTTTATCCAAATCACACTTTTGCAAAATCAACACGTATGAGATGAGATGCCTGAGGATAGCTGCCAACTTAACTATCCGAGATCGAGTAAGAAATGCTACTATCAGACAGACTGTGGGATCAACACCTTGTGCCATATTGATTGAAAGACAGAAGATCAAGTGGTTTGGTCATGACGTTAGAATGCAACACCTTCAACTACCATCACTTGCCTTACATCAAAGATCTTCTGCGACGAGACCAAGAAGACGCCCAAGAAGAAAATGGATGGATGACATCAAAGACATTGTACAATCACACGGAATGACACTATCCAGTGCCGCCCATCGGGCGCTGAAGTGCAAATTATTCCTCCCCACGACGCTTAACGGCATAAGTGGAAGATGATGATGATGATGATGATGATGATGATGATGATGATGATGATGATGACTGTCTCAACATTCACAACTCAATCCATCCATCCATCATTTGCCATGCCGGTAAGCGTGGGCGGTCATGTTCTGCCATCTCACTCGATCACCAGAGTCGTGGATCAGCTCCGTGTTTCTGTCTCGACCATGCCACAAGACCAAGCCATCCAGGTACTTGCTTCTAGGTCTTCCCCTTGGTCTGTTCCCCTCGATCTTACCAGTTGTCACCAAGTTCTCCAGATCATTTCTTCTCATAACATGCCCAAAAAATTGTGACTGTCTACGTCTAATGTCTCTAATCAGTTTACGATCTTCATTTGTTTCTTGAAGAACTTGTTCATTGGTCTTTCTGGCTGTCCATGGTATTCTTTGCATTTTCCTCAGAAACCACATTTCTACAGCCATCAGATGTTTTTCAGCCTGACTGCTCATTGTCCAAGCTTCACATCCATATAAGAGTACAGGTTCTATGTAGCATCTCAACACTCTTTTTCTCGTTTCAATTGACATCTTTTTATTGGTCAGTATGTTTTTCATCTTGCTAAAGGCTACTTTTGCCATGGCGATTCTTGTTCTAATCTCTTCAAGGCATCTCCCATCAGATGTTATTACTGTTCCAAGATAATTGTACCTATTCACTTGTTGAAGAATATTCCCATTTACTTGTATGTTACATTGTGGTATTTCGTTCTTCCTAGTGACGACCATAATCTGTGTCTTTTTACAATTTAATTCTAACCCTAGTTGTTCACTGTGTGTAACAACCGCATCTACTAAATTTTGCAGGTCCTGTTCAGTGTCTGCAATTAAGACTGTATCATCTGCATATCTAATGTTATTGATGCATCGTCCCCCAATGTTGATTCCTTCCATATCTTCAATATTTCTGAAAATACTTTCACTGTGCAGGGAAAACAGATCTGGAGACATTACACATCCCTGTCTCACACCTCTCTTAATAGGCTGATATTGGCTTACTTCATTATCAACTCTTATGGCAGCTTGGTGGTTCCAATATATGTTTTTTATAAGGTCTTTTCCATCAATCTGTAGATCCTCAAGCATCCTTATCATGTTGGCGTGTCTCACTTTATCGAAAGCCTTTGTGTAGTCAATAAAGCAAAGGTGTAGATCTTTGTTTACTTCTATAGAACTGCTCCTATAGTAAGTCCCGAAAAGAATGCCTTCATTCACGATCAATTATTTTGAAAACTGTCTGTTGCATCGTTATGAAATTTTTCCAGCCGTTTTATATTTACCCACACCCAAGGAATATGTCTTTGATAGGTCCAAAAGCAACTTAAATCATCGAAAGCGGCGACATTTCTTTGATGTTTTACTGACAAACTAGTGATTTCTCGCTAAAAAATATTATGTTTACAGTAATGAACGCCCCGCCAATTCAGATGACACACAAGGCGTATCCGGATTCGTATGGGAGTGGGTGCAATGAAAGAAGTAGCTTAAAATCGACAGGGTCGGCTGCATTGCACCGGGTTTTTATCCCATATGGCTCAGTTTCTTTCCGCAGCGCGGAAAGCGTCGCACAAAGCGCGAACTCCGTACCTCCAGCGACGACCCTCGGGAGTCTCCGAAAAAATGCACTCGTGAAATGAAGGACGCGGCCCGGAATCGAACATACAACCTTCGGAGCCCGAGTCAGACGGCTTGACCACTTCACCACGGAGAATCCCGAGAGGGGTGCAATGTGTAATATTAGTAAAGACAGAGAATTTACAGAGGCATGGGGTAAATAATTTGTAAATTGACAGGAAAGTAGAAGGAATATATTTCTTACCTTATTTTTCATTTCCTTCTTGTTTCTTCAGCTGCTGGTTAATAATGTGTACACAAGTATTCATGTTAGCTTTTTATATTGAGTTCGTGAAAGCTTCCAAATAACTGTGCGTTAATGTGCGTATGGAGTGACCAGAAATGATACCGCAATTTAGTCATCATGTTTCCATTTTTAAGGATCTGTTCAGCTGTCTGTGTAGTTTGTTCACACGTACACATGGGTGACAGACCCGCTTTGAGTCTTCGTGAAAGATTGTCTACTCTGCTGTTTACCGTTCAGAGACGGAACATGATTACCTGTTTTGCACTATGAAAATAGTTGTCAGTGTCTCTGTAGTGGGCTTTCTTCTTAACGACCAAGATGTTGGTCCTCTTTTCATTGAAGTTTATAGATTGATTCGTATGCACGTGTGTTGTCCCCTAATTTGACAACGTGTTTGCTCTCACGTTTCTTGTTATACCACAATATGTCAGTTTCCACCGCAATATTACTCTTCTGTTGGTATTCAATGCGTTTAGTGTGTGTGTGTGTGTGTGTGTGTGTGTGTGTGTGTGTGTGTGTGTGTGTGTGTGTTCAGTACAGTTGTTTGTCACGGCTGAGGGCTTGCGGAATTGAAAATTCATCACTGTGGAATACAAACTGTTGCCGTTGACATTATGCTGATGCTGTAATATTTAGGGCCTGCAATTCTTCTGAATATTTGTAGCAAAATATCCCAGTTGGTGTTTGTTTGTGACTCTACCTTAACTTAACCGATATTTCCTTTGGGATTTGAACTACCATTCAATTATATCTCCTTGTTTAGCTCCTGTCATGCTGATTTATCAACATATAGATATATATATACCTATATGTTGATAAATCTGCGATCTGCTCAGACCTTAATCTGTGTCGGAAGATTCCAGTAGGTTGATGACTGCTCTCGGTTGCATAAAATTCAGTCCATCCTTTCTCCAATAATCCTATTCCTCTTTCAACACATGGTCCTCACATTTTTCCAGTAACTTTTATCAATATTTAATAGTGCGGACTGGATTAGTATCTGACGTCAGACAATTTGAATATAGTATTGTCAGCTACCACCTGTCCTTTAATTTTAGCCCACACAAGTTCTATAGGGTTAAAATGAGAATGGTACGGCGGAAGTCTCAAGCACCCATGACGATGCTCTTCTATCAACTTGTCGATTTGATATTTCTTGCTTTTTGGCGTCTGTTTTACAAGGGACAACAATTGTAGCTAGAAATA
Organism: Cepaea nemoralis; assembly: GCA_014155875.1. NCBI lineage: Eukaryota > Metazoa > Mollusca > Gastropoda > Stylommatophora > Helicidae > Cepaea > Cepaea nemoralis. Next base: position 227,345 of record JACEFZ010024956.1, on the reverse strand, counting down.
CGTTTCTGGAAATGGTATGTTTTCTATTTGGAGTCATATCTTTATTGCTCCCTTTGTGCTCGATGATGTAGGTATTTTGTCTTCTTAGGCAACAACATTGATATCATGCATTGTCCATAATTGGACACGACGGTCTATCTAAGGATGGAAGCACAGTATTCTCGAGCCAATCTCTAAATACATTACCATTCATCTAATTATGATAATCCATATTGTCTGTATGCTTTGATACGAACACGAGCCCAGCATTCTGTTGTAAGCCATTATGCGTATAACCAACATGGGCCATGACCAAAAGCTGTCCTATACAACTGGGCACATATCGCTTTATCTGTCCATCCACTGATTGCCATTCCTTATCACTTGTGTGGTGCGCATTGATCCACATTTCATCCAAACACACTATGCCATAATTTTCTTTGCGCATTTCCCTTATTTCACGTAGGTATCTACTTCTCATGGTTCCTAAATGCTGTTGCTCGCAAAGATTATTTCTACCACCCTTGTACTTTCAAATAGTGAAGATAATGTCCTTATAATTTTCCACAAAGTTGTTTTGGATAGCTCTATGTTATTGTTCTTTCTGAACCAAACCCTAAGTTTTCTTACAGTCACTGTTTCTTTGGCATCCAGCATTTTCATAATGCTGGATAATCCTGGATATAACATCCAAAATTTTTATAATTTTAGGAGTTTCTGTAGCGAAGTGGCCAAGCCTTTTGACTCGGGCTCCAAAGGTAATGGGTTCGATTCCGGACCGCATCCTTCGGTTCACGAGTTAAATTTTTCGGAGACTTCTGTGGGTCGTCGCTAGAGCTGCGGAGTTCGTGCTTTGTGCGATGCTTTCCGCACTGCGGAAAGAGACCGAGCCATATGGGATAGAACCCGTTGCAATGAAGTCGACCTTGTCGAATTCTAAGCGACTTTTTAAAGTATTTTTATAATAGCTCGCCTTATGACATCTTTGTCAAAGCTGTCTACAATAATCTTTCTCCCTACCGTTTTGTTATTGCGTGGTGGTTTAATTCCAGATTCTTGCACCCATCGTTTACTCAAACCCAATGTATGCATTGTTCTTTTTTTTCGGAATTTGTAATAGTATAAAACAGTTTCCTGCGATCAGCTTCTTGTGTACAACTTCATAGCGATTCTTTGAAGTGTACAATTTCGCATTAAATCCCATTGAAAAATATTCACACATTTCAATGTTAGCGATAAGTGGTAAGATTTAAAAAAAAACAAAAAAACATATTAATCAGGTTTCATGAAATAACCCACATTTTGAGACACCTCTGAACAGTTCTAGTTTGAACAACGCGGTGAGTTGGCATACGGCCAATCCCTTTAAAACACGTACAATATTCAACATTGAGCGCTGATTGTCTGGCTACGCTGTAATACATTTAAAATTATGAATTTCATCTCAGACCCGTAAATTATATACCGCATATAAACAAACTTTGAAATCTGCTGTAAAATCTCCAGAACAAATATTATTTTGTTGGGTGGATATAATGATAAGGCTATATACTAAATTTCATAATTTTCCCTCTGTTGGTTGCTGAGATATGGATGTTTATATTGGGGCAAAAAAAAAAAAAACAGACTATAGACTTACATCAACGTTTGAATACAACTGTGTGCTGTCTCAACATTCACAACAGCTCCTAGACTGACATCAGCGTGTGAATACAACTTTGTAGTGTCTGATTTGCTTCTAACATATCGGCGAGGTCATGGGCCAACGGGACTTTAGCTCGTCATGGAGGGCAACACCCCTAGATTAGATTTTCCTGTCCTTAACCTGCGACTGGCCTAGTAAGCTGGCAGGGGATGTTTCCTACTGTTCAAAGAAAAAAGAGGTGCAAAATCGGACAAGAATGTACAGACCAAATGGAACATAAGAAGAGGCCGACCATAAAAAAAGATTGACGGAATAACTGAGTGCATGGGAATCTCGATACATGAAACCCATTAACAGGCATTCTCTGGCTGTGCAAGAGGAACAAGATGAAATGATGAGATGAGATGAGACGAGATGAGATGAGATGAGATGAGACGAGATGAGATTAGATGAGATGAGATTAGATGAGATGAGATGAGATGAGACGAGATGAGATGAGATGAGATGAGATGAGACGAGATGAGATGAGATGAGATTAAATGAGATGAGATGATAACTATGTTACCAGTGCGTATTCTCTACAATCATTTCTTCTAATATGACCAACCTTGGCGATGAATCTTTCTGGAAGCATCACCTTCGATCAACCAAAGTTACGACATAAAATACACGATACTTCATGAACTCGTGGCCGTACATATTCACTAAATTACTAACGGTACGGTTGTGACAGCAAGAACATTTCAGAGAAAATTACAAATTAATTCCCAGTTCCGTTCACAAGTGATCAGAATGTGACTGCGAGGCCCGTACTGTTTATCGACAGTACAGTCGGGCATTGTAAGAACTACTAGATACATTGGGTTAACGATCTGTTTGTTGAAGGCACTAACACTGAGGTCCTGCTGTGTTGGAGCTATCTTGATTCAGCCCGTTGTCGACGAATTTTCGAGTTTGATTAAATTACTACAAGTGGTCTCAACCTTTTGATGTTGCACAGGGGCTTTGTGGGTTTGTATGGGGATAAAGTGGGAGATAAATATCAGGGGTTCCGTAAGTTCTTCTTCTTCTTCTTCTTCTTCTTCTTCTTCTTCTTCTTCTTCTTCTTCTCTTCTTCTTCTTCTTCTTCTTCTTCTTCTTCTTCTTCTTCTTCTTCTTCTTCTTCCATATCCCCTCCTCCTACTTCTACTCCCCCTCCTTCTCTACTCTCTCCACCTCCTCTTCTTCCTTCTTCTTCGTTTTCTTCCTTCTCTTTCGTCTTCCTCCTCCTCATCCTTCTTCTGTACCTACTCCTCCTCATCCTTCCTCTACTTCTTCTTCTCCACCTCCTCATCCATCTTTCTCTTCTTCTACTAACTCCTTCACGTCCTCGTCCTCCTTCGTCTCTTCTTCCAATGATTGGAGCTAATCTTTATCTACTATGTTTCCTGCATGAACTACCTTGACTTATGCAGACATCTGTTGTTACTTCATCAGACATCTCTGAGCTGTATTTAGTGCCGTCTGACCGATGTTCACATTGCTGTAGATTACATTTAGCTGTCTGTATTTATGACTGTTGAATCTGCAGTGTCCTGTTTTGAGTTTAAAGGTAGTAAATTGTTAAGTCCTACACATTGGTTGGTTGGCTGGTTGGTTGGTTGGTTAGTTGATTGGCTGGCTAATTGGTTGGTTGGTTGTTTGGTTGGTTGGTTAATTATTAGGGGTGTTCATTTGAAACACGTTCCAATGGCTTTATTACAAAAGCATGAAAGAAACATTAACAGGTGTCGTAGAATTAAACAAAGCATTCATTATGAATGAATTATGCACTATGGGTTGGTCAGAAGAAGTCGCCGTAGGCATTCAGGCAAGCATCCCATTGCTTAGGTAGGCGGCGAATGCCGTCCGCAAAAAATGATTGTGGTTACTCACTGAACCAAGTGTTTACCGCGTTCATTAGGGAATGTTCATCATCTGTGTGAAATCGTTGCCCCTTGAGAGCTTGTTTTAGAGACCCGAACAAATGAAAATCACATGGTGATACATCAGGACTATAGGCTCGATGTTGCAGAATTTCCCACTTCTTCCTTGCTAATGCTTCCTGCCCAATCTTTGCGACATGTGGACGAGCATTATCATGCAACAAAATCACACCGCGAGAAGGCATGCCGGGTCCTTTATTCTTGATGACTTTTTGCAGCTTGTCTAGTGTTTGCAAGTAGTGGGTAGAGTTGATGTTGACACCAGATTTTTTAAAGTCGGCCAACAATAGCCCTTCATGGTAAAAAAAAAAAAAAACCTTACCAGCGGAAACCTGTAACTTTTTTTTTTTTGTTGGCTTTTGGTGATCCAGTATGCTTCCATTGCATGCTCTCTCTTTTACTGCGCGGCTCAATGTGGTGACACCATGATTCATCGCCTGCCACTATGCGGAAAAGAAATGCATCATCCTCCATTCTGTAACGCAGCAAGTGGTTCAAACACAATCCCATGCGTCCCTCTTTTTGGTGGTCGGTCAACATCCGTGGTACCCACTGTGAACACACCTTCCGATATTGCAGTTTCTTACGAACGACCTTTTGAATTGTCCCAATTGATACATTAAATTCTTTCGCTAGCGAACGTATGCTTCGACAACGGTTCATCTGTACTGCTGCAGCAATTTTGGTGATGGATTTTTCTGGTGCAACAATATGCGCTTGACCCGGCCGTCGAAGATCTATCGTGAACTGACGTCCTTTCCGAAACATTCGTGCACAGTCTGTCACTGTTGTCTCCGACACAAATTTGTTACCGTACGCTGCCTGCATTCTTCGATGAATGTTCACTGGTCGACATCCTTCAAATGAAAGAAACTGAATCACCGCTCTTTGAGCTTCTTTTGGGCTAATTATGGATCAACCCGGCCATTTTCTCAACGGTCAGGAACAGAACCTATGCATCATGGGACGATAAGCACTTGATATTTTATTCATTGGTCAGTACTTATCACATGACTATGACATGATCATGTTCAACGTACGCAATTACGCGCGGTGCGGCACGAACGGATATTAAATGAACGCCCCTTATAATTTTGGTTAATTAGTTGTTTGGTTAGCTGATTGGTTGGTTAGTTGGTTGTCGGTTGTTCGATTGGTAGGTTGTTTGCGTGCTTGGTTTATTGGTTGGTTGGTTCGCTGGCTGGTTGATTGGTTGGCTGGCTGGCTGGTTTGTTGGCTGGTTGATTGGTCAATCTTACGTCCGAGGAAAGCGTGTGCAGGTTGTTTGGGCCTGAAAAGGGTTTAATCTTCAGACGTGACGTGGTGTAGAGGCTTTCCTTTCTCCCCCATTCGAAATACTCTCTACACTAGGGACTGTGTTGCGAAGCAGACTTTCCCTCTCACCAAGCTCAGAAATATGTGGTGTGTAAAAGACCGGAAGTAGAACTTCACATATGCGGAAAGGCATTGTTAATTAGTTAGTCGACAGGTCGTCCTCACTGGACATCGAGCAATCCAGTCCATAAGTGCTCGGGTCCCCTCCCCAGTTTCTCCCCCAGCATGTACCGACTGAGGTCACCCTTTCTGTGGCGCCTGACTATTCTTCTGCGAAGAGAAACGTTAGGGTATATCTAGGTCATGTTTCAGCACAGCATGCACAGACTGGCGTAGATCAGTTCTGAGATGTTCATGTTTCCTCCAAGGGGTTCCAGCAGTTCATTGTAAAGAAACTCCAATCCAAGGGGTTGCAGTAGTTCACTGTCAAGAAACTCCAATCCAAGAGGTTCCAGTAGTTCACTGTCAAGAAACTCCAATCCAAAGGGTTCCAGTAGTTCACTGTCAAAAAACTCCAATCCAAGGGGTTGCAGTAGTTCACTGTCAAGAAACTCCAATCCAAGGGGTTGCAGTAGTTCACTTTCAAGAAACTCCAATTCCAAGAGGTTCCAGTAGTTCACTGTCAAGAAACTCAAATCCAAGGGGTTCCAGTAGTTCACTGTCAAGAAACTCCAATCCAATGGGTTCCAGTAGTCCACCGTCAAGAAACTCCAATCCAAGAGGTTCCAGTAGTTCACCGTCAAGAAACTCCAATCCAAGAGGTTCCAGTAGTTCACCGTCAAGAAACTCCAATCCAAGGGGTTCCAGTAGTTCACTGTCAAGAAACTCCAATCCAAGGCCCAGAGGGAGTTCGACAGACACTAGCCAGTTCTCACTGTCATCTACTGATCTACTACTGCCTGTAGTACCTTGCGCTGTAGGATGGGAGGGGGGGGGGGGCATCTTGAGCCTGAGGAAGTAAGATCGCTTGGCTAGTGCGGTCGCCGCGAACTGTGTGGGTTCAGGTCTTCCTATTGTCCCCGACATAAAACACTTTACCAAGGATTCCAACCCGGGTCTCCCAAAGAAGAATCCTGCAGTCTAAACACTCGGCCAGCCGTTTCTCAACAACTTGAGCATCCCTGAGATGGCTGGATGTTCTACACAGTCACACGGAAGATCGGGTTCAGGGTGCACAAGACAACTTGAGCATCCCTGGGATCACTGACACATTCACACGGAAGATCGGGTTCAGGGTGCACAAGACAACTTGAGCATCCCTGGGATCGCTGGATGTTGCACATAGTCACACAGAAGATCGGGTTCGGGGTGCACAAGGCTACATCTGCTTCTAACTGATACATTGTGCAGATAACAGGCGATAACGTTTGCGTAACAACAATCGTTTCGTGACAAGCTTATCGCAGTAATAAGGAGGAAGTCACATGCATACTGTTATGTTAGCGATTGTCGTGAACAGATAAAGAGAGAGATAATCTCATTTTCTCCTTGCAGCTTATCTAGGGACACCACAATGATTTGGAAATATATCATGTAACAATTGAAACAAAAGCTAGCCAAAGTGAGGTAACTCAACAGCAAGACTTGCGGAGCAAATGAAAGAAAATTTAGAAGTGCTGAGTTGAGTGAGTCAAGAATCGAGATCAAAGCACTCAGGACATTCCTGTAGTTCTCCGTCTCATCTTCAGCAGCCAGCGAAGAGTCCTAATAATAATGGTACCAGTAGCAGTCTGATTATGCTTGTGTCTAGTCTTTCCTCGCAGTATTGAGTGTCGGCCAGATCTTGTGGTACCTCTCTGCAGCACCATTCTCTCCAGGCTGTGATCATCTATCTGTTCTTCTGCTATAGCCACGAGCCCAAAGGGCTGTGGCCACAGCTGCCTTATCATGCACTAATACCCTATCAAGGGGTGCAGACCCAGCCAGTATGTTTGCCCGCTCGTATTGGGGGGGGGGGGGGGGGGGGACTCCAACCGCTGCTCTCTATTTGTGATTGTTGAATAGAAGATTGTCACTCTCTCTCTACGCATGCCTGTCTTTACCTTTCTCTTCATACTTTGTGAGTCCGTTATAATCACGACATGCGTGTGCTGTTTGTCCTCCAGCCAGCAGAACGCCGCCGTGACTGCCTCCACCTCCACTCTCAGACAAAATATTGTGGTATTATATGCCAGGTTCTCCTTTACCAAACATCGTCCACGAACCTTCGCCACTAACCCCCAGAAACTTCTTATACCTCTTAGCAATGTCTACCAACAAGGAATACGACAGCGCCTAGACTATGTGTGTTGTGAAGCTGATAGACAACACTAGCCATCTTAGACAAGGTGCACAGTCAGGTACACAGAAACACCACGGAAGCAGTGAAGTCCGCAATTTTAGAGTTGAAAACATGGAAAAGGAGCAAACACTAACATATCTAACAGGTATAGAGTCAGAGGAAAGGCCAGACGGATACATAATCAGGGCACAACAGGCACCATTAGTACTGGAACTCTTCGCTGGCTGTAGTAGATACGGACGAGAGCTTTTATAGGAATGCCCCGACTGCTGTGATTTCAGTTCTTGACTTAATTCAACACCGAAGAGGTAATAAAGTGATCATTGAAGAGGTATTAAAGTGATCATTGAAGAGGTATTAAAGTGATCATTGAAGAGGTATTAAAGTTATCATTGAGGAAGACAAATATATCTGACCCAACCATCATCCTGTGACAGATAGATCCACAGATTGACACAGGGACGGCTGAAATGGCGAAGATCTTTTGTACATCAGGATGAAAGGCAACTGTGACACGTTTGAGAATTTCGGGGGAACAAGTTTACATGTTAACCTCAGTACCTTAATAATTTAAACGGGTTTAACAGACAAGAAGATCGACTTCGTTGCACCGGGTTTATCCCAAATGGCTCCGCAGGGCAGCCTGGCGAAAGCGTCACACAGAGCACGAACATCCGTAGCTCCAGCGACGACCCGAAGGAATCTCCGAGAAAATTGTACTCGTGAACCGAACCCACAATCTTTGGAGAGCAGGGCAGACGGTTTCACCACTTGGACACGGAGACCCCATTGCCTTGACAGAAGCAATAGACAGAAGCCAGGGACAGAAGTGACAGACGGAAGCCAGGGACAAAAATCGTGGACAGAAGCCTGGGACAGAAGCCAAGGACAGAAATCATGGACAAAAGCCATGGACAGAAGCCGTTAACATAAGCCGTGGACAGAAGTAATGGACAGAAGCCGTGGACGGAAGTCTTGGACAGAAGCAATAGACAGAGGTAATGGACAGAAGCCGTGGACAGAAGTCATGGACAGAAGCCGTGGACAGAAGTCATGGACAGAAGCCGTGAACAGACGTGGTAGACAGAAGTCATGGGCAGAAGTCATGGACAGAAGCCGTGGACAGAAGCCATGGACAGAAGCCGTGGACAGAAGTCATGGACAGAAGCCGTGGACAGAAGCCATGGACAGAAGCCATGGACAGAAGCCGTGGACATAAGCCTTGGAGAGAAGCCATGGAGAGAAGACACGGAGAGAAGCCATGAACAGAAGCCGTGAACAGAAGCCGTGGACAGAAGCCGTGAACAGAAGCCGTGGACAGAAGTCTTGGAGAGAGGCCATGGAGAGAAGTCTTGGAGAGAGGCCATGGAGAGAAGTAATGGACAGAAGCCATGAACAGAAGCCGTGGACAGAAGTCTTGGACAGAAACAATGGACAGAAGTAATGAACAGAAGCCGTGGACAGAAGCCGTGGACAGAAGTCATGGACAGAAGCCGTGGACAGAAGTCATGGACAGAAGCCGTGGGCAGAAGCCATGGGCAAAAGTAATGAACAGAAGCCATGGACAGAAGTCATGGACAGAAGCCGTGGACAGAAGTCAAGGACAGAAGCCATGGACAGAAGTCATGGACAGAAGCCGTGGACAATTGTCGTGGACAGAAGCCGTGGACAGAAGCCATGGACAGAAGCCATGGACAGAAGTCATGGACAGAAGCCATGGACAGAAGTCAAGGACAGAAGCCGTGGACAGAAGCCATGGACAGAAGCCATGGACAGAAGTCATGGACAGAAGCCATGGACAGAAGCCGTGGACAGAAGTCATGGACAGAAGCCGTGGACAGAAGCCGTGGACAGAAGTCATGGACAGAAGTCTTGGAGAGATGCCGTGGAGAGAAGCCAGGGGCAGAAATTATGGACAGAAGCCAGGAACAAAAGCCAAGGACAGAAGCCGTGGACAAATGTTATGGACAGAAGTCATGGACAGAAGCCGTGGACAGAAGCCATGGACAAATGTTATGGACAGAAGCCGTGGACATGTCATAGACAGAATAGACACCTTTGATTTAAAAAAACAAACAAACTACAACATAGTACAGAACTGCTAACATCAACTAGTGGCTTTCTCGGTGATACATACCAGAGTGTATGTTAGGTACGGGTGTATACAGCTGGAGCAGCATAAAATGATATAATACATGAAGGGGTTGGGGAAGGAAATGGATGAGGGATGAGGATGGCGGAGAGGGGTGAAGAAGAAAGGCGATGATTGAAGGCGAGGAGAAGGGTGGGCAGGGAGGATGAGGGAGAAGGAAGAGAGTGAAGAAGAAAGTGCATGAAGATAGAAGAAAAGAAGGATGGAGAAGAGGAGGAGATTAAAGATGCAATAGGATGGACAGGGTTAAGAATGATAAAGAGAGATGAGGGTGGTAAAGAACGGGGGATATAAGAAGTGGAAAATATGGAGAATGATGAAGATGGAAGAAGGTATTCTCTTTCCCCCCCCCCCCCCCCCCCCCCCCAAACGGAAAAGAGAACAGTGGAAGTATAGAAAGTGGAGAATATGGTGGAAAACGAATCTGATTCAGTCACTGGATTGACTTAGTACTTCAATGGACGCATATCATGGCAGCATTAAATGTGCAGTGCCAGACACGGAAATACCGATCACCGCTTGAGTGGCGTAAACAAAGTTAAATTAAAATCCGGCACGAGAGATCAAAACCTGATTACGCTAGCAATCGAACAAGCTGATATTGGCAATCATTCATGATAAAAAGTACAAATAAAGTACTTAAGAGGAAACAGTGAGTGTATGTTACAATCTCATTTGAAGGCAAATGGTACACTCCATTCCAATTTTCAAAACAAAAATTCCAAATTCGGCCTCGTTCAACCTGCGTTTTTCAGCTGTGGTTACTGTTGAGGACCGTGGTTTTTGTGGGTTCATCCACCCTAATTCTTGTCTTGTGCGCTCTTACGAGTAAGTCCTATCTCGGACTGGTTATGTATCGTTTGTGTCTGTGACGTCATCAGGGGATCGGTCGTCGGCTGTCCTTTGCGCATGTTTCCTCTTGTCGTTTTCTTTGTTGGTGCAGGCTCCTGGCTCGTCTGGCTTGACTGGTTGTAGTCCTTATAAGGACTTTTTATTTAGAATTTTCGCCTCCTGTTCTGTGTATTGCCCGTAGAAGCTTTTCGATGTTATTTACCTTCTTGGGCTTTTCTTCACTTTCGCGTTTAAGTTCTTGCTGTTTTTCGATTGCTTCCTCTGTTGTCAGCCATGGGACGATCTCTCGGTCCTCGATATAGCACTCAATGCCGGTATCATAGTCAGAGATTATTTCCGGGTATTCTATGGGTTTTCCCTTGAGTTTCTTCACATTCTTTCCTTTTGCTTCCTGTCTCCTCATATATTCCACGTGCCTGAGTTCCTCTTGCCTTGTCCGTTTCTTTTCTTCTTCTATGTACTCCTCCATTTCCTCCAGAGTGGGTTCCTTTGTGTACCACTCCACGGCGTCGAAAGGTTCCTCATCTTGTCTTTCTTCGGCTGTACACCCCATAAGCTGACCTCCCTCTATATAATCATGTCTAAAAGTCTGCACACTTTTGGCCACACATTTCTTATTTGGCACTTTTGCAGCTGAATTGGACTCAACGTTTGTAGACAAAGAACACCTTTCAAAACCGAACTGAACCCAACTTTTCTGCCTTCTTGACAACGAAGGAGTTGTGTTTTAATATTATTTTACGTTTTTATGTTTTTTCTTTAGATCTGTTTGTATTGTCTTGTCTCTGATGAAGATTTATATAATCGAAACGTTGCTTATTGTGTCATAGAATACTTATTTTCATGTTTTATTATATTTGTTTACTGTCTCTTATTTTGGAGATTTTTACTCTGTGATTTATGTTCATCTTTATGGAGTCCTTGTTAGGTATGTACACTGTGTCCGTGTTTAGTATACTTCATATTTTCGCAGGAGCTAGATATACTTATTTGTTTGTATTCCATATTCACGCCTTCTTCCTCGGAAGATGTAAGAGTGTTTGAATACTTAGATTATCTGTGGCCAGTTCTCGTCCATCTACTCCATCCTGTGCTTCATGTCTTCCTGCTAGTACCAAATTAGATTCTTAATTCCAACAGTCGTACCCATACAGTTGCCATTGGTTTGTCTTTCCTCGTGCAACAGACAATAATTTATAGACAGTATGGCGACTACTTTGCTCATCCACATGTTTCTAGAATAATCTTTTGCTTTTCTACATTTAATTTTTTTTTTTTTTTAAATCATCGCCCGTCTAAAGGTGCAATTCAGAAAATAAAAAGTATCTTATGCAATGCCGCTGTCACTGAATGTCAGAAAGAGATTATTGAAATCTGATGTAAACCTGTTTTGCATCATGGTCGCGAATCATGGAACGTGAATGGCGAATGAATGAGTTAGGATGAGCTTAGAAGCAACGGAGATGTAGTTCCTGAGACAAATTTTGCGTATATCTTGGACTGCCAGAGTAACTACCAATAATTGCCTGAAAGAGGCTAATGAAAATATAACATGACATACAACAATAAGAAAGAGACATATACTGTTCTTTGGTCATATAATGAACAAAGGCATTGGAGAACATCGTGACGAGTGGAAAGACCAAAAATAAAATTGCCAGAGGCAGACAGAGAGCAATGGGAGTCTATGGCGAAGTGGTCAAGCCGTTTGACTCGTGCTCCGAAGGTTGTGGGTTCGATTCCGGGCCGCGTCCTTCTGTTTACGAGTTAAATATTTAGGAGACTCCCGTGGGTCGTCGCTAAAAGCTACGGAGTTCGTGCTTTGTGCGACGCTTTCCGTGCTGCGGAAAGAGACCGAGCTATATGGGATAAAACCCGGTGCAATGAAGTTGACCCGGTCGACTTTTAAGCGACTTTAAGAGAGCAATGATGTTGGATGGGCTGAGAAGGGGGCATGGAGGAATATCATCAACAGAGTTGATCCAGAACACCAAAGGCCGAGATCTGTGGAGAGACATGGACGCCTACACCTGTGAGCAGAGCACATGATGATGATTATCATCCGTTTGCTGGTATTCAAGTACGCAAATACTTCAATATATTAATTTATTCTAGTTTCATTCCATTCACTTTTGTCTTGTATTCGAGAAAACAATTTTAGTATTTATAATTACCACTATGTCCGTTTTTTTGTGTGGTTATTATACATGCTATGAATATTTGGTTGCTTGAGCCGCTCTGCATCTTCTTCTCGTCATTGAGATTCATTTCTCTGAAATCGCTCTTACGTGAGTTTTCCTTGCTTTGAATCCATATTATTTCTTCAATGTTTATCTTTCTGGCATAATGCATGGCATTATTGTGAGGTGGCCAAACCATTTAATCTTTAATGATGTGCATGAATGTTTTCAGACCTATTCGTCTTCTAATTTCCTCATTCCTAATCCTATCTCTCACGGTTACTCCCGCAACTGGTCTAATGCATCTCATCTCTGTTGTTATGATTTTGCGCTCATTAGTCATAACAATCGGTCTCTGTGGCTAAGGGCTTGCGACCGCGGTTTGTGAGCCCGTATACCCGGGTTCGAAACACGGCGGTGCTGGTTTTTTCGAAAATGGTATAGGAGCCGGTCGTTCAGAAAGCAATGGCATACTACTGAACGTAAAATTTGCCCAGGAATCACGAACAGCGAAAATGCTGGGGTTGACTGCTACGTCCTGTGAAGGACATGCAACTTAAGTAAGTAAGTCATAACAGCTATTCATTAATCATAACAGACAATTCAGCTATGTGACAGTTCAGCTGTGTGACAGTTGATTTATGTGACAGTTCAGCTGTGTGACAGTTTATATATGTGACAGTTCAGCCATGGGACAGTTCAGATGAGGGACAGTTCATCTATATGACAGTTGATCTATTTGACAATTCAGCTGTGTGACAGTTGATTTATGTGACAGTTTATATATGTGGCAGTTCAGCTGTGTGACAGTTGATTTATGTGACAGTTCAGCGATGTGACAGTTTATATATGTGACAGTTCAGATGAGGGACAGTTCATCTATATGACAGTTGATCTATGTGACAATTCAGCTGTGGAACAGGTCATCTATGGGATAGTTCAGCCGTGGGACAGTTCATTTGTGGAACAGTTCATCTATGTGACAGTTCAGGTGTGGAACAGTTCAGCTGTGGGACAGTTCATCTATGTGACAGTTCAGGTGTGGAACAGTTCATCTATGGGATAGTTCAGCCGTGGGACAGTTCATCTATGTGACAGTTCAGGTGTGGAACAGTTCAGCTGTGGAACAGTTCAGCTGTGGGACAGTTCATCTATGTGACAGTTTATCTATGTGACAGGTCATCTATGTGACAGTTCAGGTGTGGAACAGGTCATCTATGTGACAGTTCATCTATGTGACAGTTCAGCTGTGGAACAGGTCATCTATGTGACAGTTCAGCTGTGGAACAGGTCATCTATGTGACAGTTCAGCTGTGGAACAGTTCATCTATGGGATAGTTCAGCCGTGGGACAGTTCATCTATGTGACAGTTCAGGTGTGGAACAGTTCATCTATGTGACAGTTCAGCTGTGGAACAGTTCATCTATGGGATAGTTCATCTGTGGGATAGTTCAGCTGTGGGATAGTTCAGCTGTGTGACAGTTGATCTATGTGACAGTTGATCTATGTGACAGTTGATCTATGTGACAGTTGATCTATGTGACAGTTGATCTATGTGACAATTCAGCTGTGGGGCAATTAATCTATTTGACAGTTTAGCTGTGGGATAGTTCATCTATATGATAGTTCATCTATGTGACAGTTCATCTATGTGACAGTTCAGCTGTGGGACAGTTCATCTATGTGACAGTTCAGCTGTGGGACAGTTCATCTATGTGACAGTTCAGCTGTGGAACAGTTCATCTATGTGATAGTTCATCTGTGGGATAGTTCAGTTGTGTGACAGTTGATCTATATGACAGTTGATCTATGTGACAGTTGATCTATGTGACAGTTGATCTATATGACAGTTGATCCATGTGACAGTTGATCTATGTGACAATTCAGCTGTGGGGCAATTAATCTATTTGACAGTTCAGCTGTGGGACAGTTCATCTGTGGGACAGTTCATCTATGTGACAGTTCAGGTGTGGAACAGGTCATCTGTGGGATAGTTCAGCTATGTGACAGTTCATCTATGTGACAGTTCATCTATGTGACAGTTCAGCTGTGGGACAGTTCATCTATGTGACAGTTCAGCTGAGGGACAGTTCATCTATGTGACAGTTCAGCTGTGGGACAGTTCATCTATGTGACAGTTCAGCTGTGTGACAGTTCATCTATGTGACAGTTCATCTATGTGACAGTTCAGCTGTGGGACAGTTCATCTATGTGACAGTTCAGCTGTGTGACAGTTCATCTATGTGACAGTTCAGCTGTGGGACAGTTCATCTATGTTACTGTGTGGCACTGAATCAGTTCACCTTTACATTGTTGCACACACCAGGAAGTCTGGACAAAAAACACGGAGTGTGACATGTATAAATAGTATAACACTGTTAATTGTGACTGACAGTTGAGACTTGGTGAGGCAGTAGATAAGACTTATCTATACCAGGTCGTTGATAAAATACTCAACACAAACACAACATGTCGTTCTTGGACTAGTTTTCTTTAAGTAGAAATAATTAGATGGAAACCAGATCTTTGAACAATTGTAGAATTATCTATGCTTGTTGGTAATTACAACAGAATATTGCTTCCTCTTCGTCTTTGAATGTTATTGAGTGGGTGTATAACTGAGAATTTGTACATATGATGTGAGTATGTATGCAGGTATTGTGTATGCATCTATGCATATGTATGTGTGTTCGTTCTTTCGCTCTTTGTGCATTTTGGGGTATATTCCCTCAAACAACTTCAGACAAGCTGTCCTATAATTGCCTATCCAATGTTACCCTGCTCATCCCCTCCCCATACCACTCATCTCCGTCTCCACGCACTCCTGGGTCATCCTCTGCTTTTTTTACACAGTGGTTTCCAGACAAAGGACTTTCCAGCTACACTAAGGCCAGGTGTTCTCAACACATTCCACCCGGCGCCCCTGCCACCCAATACTCTCCACCAGAACATTCGGTTTAAATAAGTAAAAATATTCATCCATTTTGTTATCAATATATCGGCATAGCCGAATGTATAAGATCGCTAGCTCTTAAACTTCCAGTGAGCTGATGCTGAGGTAGCTGGTTCATCCCCTGCACCAGTCAGTTGGACTAAAATGTTGACTTCTCGTCCTTGACTTGGGGCTGTAAATTACAAGAACCTCAGAAGTCGGAGTGGGTTCGCCTGATGGTGAGGAACACTGGTAATAGGGAAAGCTAATCAACACACAAAATTAGTTCAGCTCCCCTGTAGTGACAACTACTAGTGGTTGTAGTATATGTATGGACTACACAAAATTAGTTCAGCTCCCCTGTAGTGACAACTACTAGTGGTTGTAGTATATGTATGGACTACACAAAATTAGTTCAGCTCCCCTGTAGTGACAACTACTAGTGGTTGTAGTATATGTATGGACTACACAAAATTAGTTCAGCTCCCCTGTAGTGACAACTACTAGTGGTTGTAGTATATGTATGGACTACACAAAATTAGTTCAGCTCCCCTGTAGTGACAACTACTAGTGGTTGTAGTATATGTATGGACTACACAAAATTAGTTCAGCTCCCCTGTAGTGACAACTACTAGTGGTTGTAGTATATGTATGGACTACACAAAATTAGTTCAGCTCCCCTGTAGTGACAACTACTAGTGGTTGTAGTATATGTATGGACTACACAAAATTAGTTCAGCTCCCCTGTAGTGACAACTACTAGTGGTTGTAGTATATGTATGGACTACACAAAATTAGTTCAGCTCCCCTGTAGTGACAACTACTAGTGGTTGTAGTATATGTATGGACTACACAAAATTAGTTCAGCTCCCCTGTAGTGACAACTACTAGTGGTTGTAGTATATGTATGGACTACACAAAATTAGTTCAGCTCCCCTGTAGTGACAACTACTAGTGGTTGTAGTATATGTATGGACTACACAAAATTAGTTCAGCTCCCCTGTAGTGACAACTACTAGTGGTTGTAGTATATGTATGGACTACACAAAATTAGTTCAGCTCCCCTGTAGTGACAACTACTAGTGGTTGTAGTATATGTATGGACTACACAAAATTAGTTCAGCTCCCCTGTAGTGACAACTACTAGTGGTTGTAGTATATGTATGGACTACACAAAATTAGTTCAGCTCCCCTGTAGTGACAACTACTAGTGGTTGTAGTATATGTATGGACTACACAAAATTAGTTCAGCTCCCCTGTAGTGACAACTACTAGTGGTTGTAGTATATGTATGGACTACACAAAATTAGTTCAGCTCCCCTGTAGTGACAACTACTAGTGGTTGTAGTATATGTATGGACTACACAAAATTAGTTCAGCTCCCCTGTAGTGACAACTACTAGTGGTTGTAGTATATGTATGGACTACACAAAATTAGTTCAGCTCCCCTGTAGTGACAACTACTAGTGGTTGTAGTATATGTATGGACTACACAAAATTAGTTCAGCTCCCCTGTAGTGACAACTACTAGTGGTTGTAGTATATGTATGGACTACACAAAATTAGTTCAGCTCCCCTGTAGTGACAACTACTAGTGGTTGTAGTATATGTATGGACTACACAAAATTAGTTCAGCTCCCCTGTAGTGACAACTACTAGTGGTTGTAGTATATGTATGGACTACACAAAATTAGTTCAGCTCCCCTGTAGTGACAACTACTAGTGGTTGTAGTATATGTATGGACTACACAAAATTAGTTCAGCTCCCCTGTAGTGACAACTACTAGTGGTTGTAGTATATGTATGGACTACACAAAATTAGTTCAGCTCCCCTGTAGTGACAACTACTAGTGGTTGTAGTATATGTATGGACTACACAAAATTAGTTCAGCTCCCCTGTAGTGACAACTACTAGTGGTTGTAGTATATGTATGGACTACACAAAATTAGTTCAGCTCCCCTGTAGTGACAACTACTAGTGGTTGTAGTATATGTATGGACTACACAAAATTAGTTCAGCTCCCCTGTAGTGACAACTACTAGTGGTTGTAGTATATGTATGGACTACACAAAATTAGTTCAGCTCCCCTGTAGTGACAACTACTAGTGGTTGTAGTATATGTATGGACTACACAAAATTAGTTCAGCTCCCCTGTAGTGACAACTACTAGTGGTTGTAGTATATGTATGGACTACACAAAATTAGTTCAGCTCCCCTGTAGTGACAACTACTAGTGGTTGTAGTATATGTATGGACTACACAAAATTAGTTCAGCTCCCCTGTAGTGACAACTACTAGTGGTTGTAGTATATGTATGGACTACACAAAATTAGTTCAGCTCCCCTGTAGTGACAACTACTAGTGGTTGTAGTATATGTATGGACTACACAAAATTAGTTCAGCTCCCCTGTAGTGACAACTACTAGTGGTTGTAGTATATGTATGGACTACACAAAATTAGTTCAGCTCCCCTGTAGTGACAACTACTAGTGGTTGTAGTATATGTATGGACTACACAAAATTAGTTCAGCTCCCCTGTAGTGACAACTACTAGTGGTTGTAGTATATGTATGGACTACACAAAATTAGTTCAGCTCCCCTGTAGTGACAACTACTAGTGGTTGTAGTATATGTATGGACTACACAAAATTAGTTCAGCTCCCCTGTAGTGACAACTACTAGTGGTTGTAGTATATGTATGGACTACACAAAATTAGTTCAGCTCCCCTGTAGTGACAACTACTAGTGGTTGTAGTATATGTATGGACTACACAAAATTAGTTCAGCTCCCCTGTAGTGACAACTACTAGTGGTTGTAGTATATGTATGGACTACACAAAATTAGTTCAGCTCCCCTGTAGTGACAACTACTAGTGGTTGTAGTATATGTATGGACTACACAAAATTAGTTCAGCTCCCCTGTAGTGACAACTACTAGTGGTTGTAGTATATGTATGGACTACTCTTAAGTTCAAAGCGAGTCAACGCAAAACAAACAACAACATAAAAATCACCATGTCATATATATATACATATATACACTCCAGCATGATGCAAAACAGGTTGCTTCAATTCACCAGAAAGTCCCTCTTTATCTATATGTCTGTGTGATGTAGTTGTTTCTTGCATGTCTGTGTGATGTAGTTGTTTCTAGAATGTCTGTGTGATGTAGTTGTTTCTTGCACATCTGTGTGATGTGCTTGTTTCTTGCATGTCTATGTGATGTAATTATTTCTTGCATATCTGTGTGATGTAGTTGTTTCTTGCATATTTGTGTGATGTAGTTGTTTCTTGTACATCATCTCTGTCTATTCCTCTAGACTGTTTCCCCCAATACCCACTGCAATTGACCCTGCATCTCCATGTGTGAAAACTGCCTTCAAGAATGTGTTCCCCACTTTGGTGCACTTGTCCACATATAGGTTCCCCAATTGTTCTTCATGATTTTTCAAATGTTCAGCGTTGAAGGATCTTAAAGAACATGGCTGCATGAAACTCTGTATCAAATTAGGCACAACATTTATGGAAACTTTTCAAATGGTATAACAGCTCTGAGAACATTGTTCAGAAAGTTTTTGTCAGCATATGATCGACCCAACAGCTCCTGACTGTGAGTCTGTTCACTTTATGTTCATCTGTCAGCAGAAGTGGCACAAATTTGGCAGCAAGACCATAAGTGTTCAGTGATTCAATCACAATCATATGGCATGAACTTTCTTTTTTCCTCAGTAAAGTCAGCAAAAATTATGTTCAAAACAATGAATTCTTTTAGTGAGTTTACACACAGACGTCACAAATAACATATTGCATGATTTCTTGCCTGAAATATTTTGCTACATCTCATCTGGTTATATATTAGTCAATTCCAGCTTTTACTATGCAAATAGAAGTCCTTCCTGCTAAGTGTTAGACTTCCATGGATATAACGTTCTACACATTCGTGCAATGTCAGCGATGATGTACGTCATATTTCAGCCAAAGTATCATCCATATTCTCACATAACATGATATATAACTCTGCAGTATGCACCTGATGAGATGCAGCGAAATATACTGGGCAAGATATCATGCAGTATTTTATTTATAGCGTCTGTGTTTAAATATGATATTGCCCACATGACCCATCGAGTTCCGATTGGTCTTTACAAATACTGGGCGAACAGTATACCCCGTGCACCACAAGGCATGGGAAAGGCTCTTTAATTTCACTTTTACATACAAACTAGAAGCAGTGGTATCACAGTATATTGTGCACTGGCTTGCCAAGACTGGTCTGGGTTCGATCCTTGCCTGTGACAGAATTATTGTTTTCCACCAAGGGTTAATCCAGTCTTACACAATGTGTAATGGATGATTGTGAGAATGTTCTGGCAAATGTAGAGGGAAGGAATGGCTGCGTGGAAGGAGACTGGTCTAATCACATTATTCCGCTGTAGCTTATGAAGGTATATCAATCTTATTTCTTGGATATATCTCATAGACTTGATGTAGATGTCTCATGTACTTGATGTAGATGTCTCATGTACTTGATGTAGATGTCTCATGTATGTGATGTAGATGTCTCATGTACTTGATGTAGATGTCTCATGTACTTGATGTAGATGTCTCATGTACTTGATGTAGATGTCTCATAGACTTGATGTAGATGTCTCATGTATTTGATGTAGATGTCTCATGTACTTGATGTAGATGTCTCATGTACTTGATGTAGATGTCTCATGTATGTGATGTAGATGTCTCATAGACTTGATGTAGATGTCTCATGTACTTGATGTAGATGTCTCATGTACTTGATGTAGATGTCTCATGTATGTGATGTAGATGTCTCATAGACTTGATGTAGATGTCTCATGTATTTGATGTAGATGTCTCATGTACTTGATGTAGATGTCTCATGTACTTGATGTAGATGTCTCATGTATGTGATGTAGATGTCTCATAGACTTGATGTAGATGTCTCATGTACTTGATGTAGATGTCTCATGTATGTGATGTAGATGTCTCATAGACTTGATGTAGATGTCTCATGTACATGATGTAGATGTCTCATGTATGTGATGTAGATGTCTCATGTACTTGATGTAGATGTCTCATAGACTTGATGTAGATGTCTCATAGACTTGATGTAGATGTCTCATAGACTTGATGTAGATGTCTCATGTACTTGATGTAGATGTCTCATGTACTTGATGTAGATGTCTCATGTATGTAATGTAGATGTCTCATGTACTTGATGTAGATGTCTCATAGACTTGATGTAGATGTCTCATAGACTTGATGTAGATGTCTCATAGACTTGATGTAGATGTCTCATAGACTTGATGTAGATGTCCCATCTACTTGATGTAGATGTCTCATAGACTTGATGTAGATGTCTCATAGACTTGATGTAGATGTCTCATGTACTTGATGTAGATGTCTCATAGACTTGATGTAGATGTCTCATAGACTTGATGTAGATGTCTCATAGACTTGATGTAGATGTCCCATCTACTTGATGTAGATGTCTCATAGACTTGATATAGATGTCTCATGCACTTGATGTAGATGTCTCATGTATGTGATGTAGATTTCTCATGTATGTGATGTAGATGTCTCATGTACTTGATGTAAATGTCTCATGTACTTGATGTAGATGTCTCATGTATGTGATGTAGATTTCTCATAGACTTGATGTAGATATCTCATGTACTTGATGTAGATGTCTCATGTACTTGATGTAAATGTCTCATGTACTTGATGTAGATGTCTCATAGACTTGATGTAGATGTCCCATCTACTTGATGTAGATGTCTCATAGACTTGATATAGATGTCTCATGCACTTGATGTAGATGTCTCATGTATGTGATGTAGATTTCTCATGTATGTGATGTAGATGTCTCATGTACTTGATGTAAATGTCTCATGTACTTGATGTAGATGTCTCATGTATGTGATGTAGATTTCTCATAGACTTGATGTAGATGTCTCATGCACTTGATGTAGATGTCTCATAGACTTGATGTAGATGTCTCATAGACTTGATGTGAGATGTCTCATGTACTTGATGTAAATGTCTCATGTATGTGATGTAGATGTCTCATGTACTTGATGTAGATTTCTCATAGACTTGATGTAGATGTCTCATGTACTTGATGTAGATGTCTCATAGACTTGATTTAGATGTCCCATCTACTTGATGTAGATGTCTCATAGACTTGATGTAGATGTCTCATGTACTTGATGTAGATGTCTCATGTACTTGATGTAGATGTCTCATAGACTTGATGTAGATGTCTCATAGACTTGATGTAGATGTCCCATCTACTTGATGTAGATGTCTCATAGACTTGATGTAGATGTCCCATCTACTTGATGTAGATGTCTCATAGACTTGATGTAGATGTCTCATGTACTTGATGTAGATGTCTCATAGACTTGATGTAGATGTCCCATCTACTTGATGTAGATGTCTCATAGACTTGATGTAGATGTCCCATCTACTTGATGTAGATGTCTCATAGACTTGATGTAGATGTCCCATCTACTTGATGTAGATGTCTCATAGACTTGATGTAGATGTCCCATCTACTTGATGTAGATGTCTCATAGACTTGATGTAGATGTCTCATAGACTTGATGTAGATGTCTCATGTATGTGATGTAGATTTCTCATAGACTTGATGTAGATATCTCATGTACTTGATGTAGATGTCTCATGCACTTGATGTAGATGTCTCATAGACTTGATGTAGATGTCTCATGCACTTGATGTGGATGTCTCATGTATGTGATGTAGATGTCTCATAGACTTGATGTAGATGTCTCATGTAGTTGATGTAGATGTCTCATGTAGTTGATGTAGATGTCTCATGCACTTGATGTAGATGTCTCATGTACTTGATGTAGATGTCTCATGTATATGATGTAGATGTCTCATGTACTTGATGTAGATGTCTCATGTATATGATGTAGATGTCTCATGTACTTGATGTAGATGTCTCATGTATATGATGTAGATGTCTCATGTACTTGATGTAGATGTCTCATGTATATGATGTAGATGTCTCATGCACTTGATGTAGATGTCTCATGTACTTGATGTAGATGTCTCATGTATATGATGTAGATGTCTCATGTACTTGATGTAGATGTCTCATGTATGTGATGTAGATGTCTCATGTACTTGATGTAGATGTCTCATGTACTTGATGTAGATGTCTCATGCACTTGATGTAGATGTCTCATAGACTTGATGTAGATGTCTCAAATACTCAATTTATGTCTCATGTACTTGATGTAGATGTGTCAAGTACTCAATGTAGATGTCTCATGTACTTGTAGATGTTTCATGTAATTGATTTAGATGTCTCTGAGACTAGTAGATGTGTCACAAAGATGCAGGTATGCAGTAAACAAACACACCTGGGTGACTGGGTTATGTTGTTTTCACCTGTGTCTCATCTGAACTACTCAGGACTGGTCTCACACGCACGGCTCCTTGCAAGAGGTGCTGCAGGTCCTGGTCCGCATCAGTAGCCGCTTGTGACTTAAGCCCTTCACTCTGAAAATACATGTAACAATATAATGTGATGAGGATCCAGACTAACTATACAAGGCGAAATATAATAAAATAATAAATATAATAATATAATATAATGATTGATTGATTGATTGATTAAAGTAACAGTACACTGAATAAGTGTAAACACATAAGTAACAAATAATATGTTGTTACATATACTGCCTGACATATTTTGCTGCATCTCATCAAGTGCATACTGCACAGTATTCCACATTTGATGATTACCTGTGACTATGTGTTTTAATTGTTTCAGCTAAAGCATTATTTATTTGTTCACTTCATATGATATACAACTCTGCAGTATGCACCTGTCGAGAGTCAACAAAATATGTCAGACAATAAATTGTGCAACATATTGTATGTGGCTCCAGTGTTTAAAATAAGTTTAAAGGCACATACACAAAAACAATGATGTTTAAGTCAAAATATGAAGTAACATTTCCACATGACTGGCACCTTGCCGTCTTAACAGACGATAGTTTGTAAAATGGAGTTATACTGCTCCATAATTGTGGCGTGTAGTTTGAGTGGAGAGATAAATATCCCCAAATTGTGGTTGCCGGCTATAATGGGCGTTAATTTGAAATCCGTTCGTGCCACACCGCGCGTAATTGCGTACGTTGAACATTGTCATGTCATAGTCATGTGATAAATACTGACCAATGAATAAAAGACCAAGTGCTTATCGTCCCATGATGCATAGGTTCTGTTTCTGACCGTTGAGAAAATGGCTGGGTTGATCCAAAATCTGTCCAAAGAAGCTCAAAGAGTGGTGATTCAGTTTCTTTCATTTGAAGGATGTTGACCAGTGGACATTCATCGAAGAATGCAGGTAGCATACGGTAACAAATGTGTGTCAAAGACAACAGTGACAGACTGGGCACAAATGTTTTGGAAAGGATGTCAGTTCACAACAGATCTTCCATGGCCGGGTCAAGCGCATGTTGTTACAACAGAAAAAAAACATTGCCAAAATTGATGCAGAAGTACAGATGAACCATTGTCAAAGCATACGTTCGCTAGAACAAGAATTTGACGTGTCAATTGGGACAATTCAAAAGGTCGTTCATAAGAAACTGCAAAATCGGAAGGTGTGTTCACAGGGGGTACCACGGATGTTGACTGACCAGCAAAAAGAGGAACGCATGAGATGGTGTTTGAACCACTTGCTGCGTTACAGAGTGGAGAGTGATGCATTTCTCTTCCGCATAGTGGCAGGCGATGAATCATGGTGTCACCACTTTGAGCCGAGCAGCAAAAGAGAGAGCATGCAATGGAAGCATGCTGGATCACCAATAGCCAAAAAATTCAAGTTACAGGTTTCCGCTGGTAAGGTTATGCTGAGCGCATTTTTGTTATCAAGAAGGGCTATTGTTGGCCGACTTTAAAGAACCTGGTGTCAGCATCAACTCTACCCACTACTTGCAAACATTAGACAAGCTGCAAAAAGCCATCGAGAATAAACGACCCAGCATGTTTTCTCAGCTGTGTGATTTTGTTGCACGATAATGCTCATCCACATGTCGCAAAAGCAAGGAAGAAGTGGGAAATTCTGCAACATCCAGCCTATAGTCCTGATTCATGTGATTTTCATTTGTTCGGACCTATAAAAAAAAGATAAAAAAAGCTCTCAAGGGGCAACGATTTCACACAGATGCAGACACAATGAACGCGACAAGCGCTTGGTTCAGTGAGCAACCACAATCCCTTTTTGCGGACGGCATTTGCTGCCTACCTAAGCAATGGGATGCTTGCCTGAATGCCTACGGCGACTTCTTCTGACCAACCCATGGTGCATAATTAATTCAAAATGAATGCTTTGTTTAATTTTACCACACCTGTTAATGTTTCTTTCATGCTTTCGTAATAAAGCCATTGGAACGGATTTCAAATGAACGCCCCTAATACTAATAGAAAACCAGAAATGGCTCATGAGACTCCTTAGTGAACTGGATCAGACAAATCTGGAAGTATTACACTAAGGGATCAAGTAATGTTTTCAGGTAGAAGGCCAAGAGAGCACAGGAAAGGCACTGCTGTCAGAGAGGAGGATGCTCACTCTTGTACTAACTGAAGACTAGCATTCTTCCTGCCACACAGCTCTCCTGATCTGCAGCCTCCAGACAGCGCGTTGTAGCATTATCACACTAATATGTAACACACTCACACACACATGTAAATATGATAAAGGAATACAGTAACTCCTTCTGAAAAGGTTCAAAAGAATTATAATGGATGACTGGGATGATATGAAAGATGGTTAGGTCACGAAAATAACACAATTGATACTAGCACAGTGAATGATAATGACTGTCCATCATCTACAATGCTCTGCAGCAACATATATACATATGGCCTAGCAGAATGGGTGGTATAGTTGTCTGTAAATTAAAATAATAAAAACTAAAATAAATAAATTTAGAGTAGGAACATGGAATGTTAGGACATTAAATAAGCTAGGAAAATTGAGCAATGTTCTAAGAGAGATGGATAGCATGAAAATGAATATACAAGGCATAAGTGAGATAAGATGGAAGGGATCGGGCAAAATTATAGCTGACAACCACATAATAATCTATTCTGGAGGGAATACACATGAAAAAGATGTAGGAATAATATTTGATGAAGAAACAGCTAAGTCAGTTAATGGATACTGGTGTATTTCAGATAGAGTTATTGTGTTCAAAATCAAAGGTAAACCAATAGATATAAATATCATACAAGTACATGCACCAACAACAAGCAGTAGTGATGAAGACATACAACACTTTTATGATGAAATAGAAATGGTGATGGCTCAAACAGAATCACAAGAAATAACAATACTTGGAGATTTTAATGCAAAAGTGGGAAAGGGGGAAATGGATGATGTAGTGGGGAATTATGGTTTAGGTACAAGAAATGAAAGAGGAGAAAAGCTAATAGAATGGGCAAATGTCAATGATATGATAATTGGAAACACATGGTTTAATCACCATAAAAGACGACTATACACATGGAAAAGCCCTGATAAGAAAATACGCAACTACATTGACTACATACTAATTAATAAAAGATTTAGTAATGCTTTAATTAATGTAAAGACAATGCCTGCTGCTGACTGTAATAGTGATCATGTACCACTATGTGGACAAATAAAAGTAAGATTAAAGAAAGAGAGGGGAAAAAATTATTAAGAATGTGAGACTTAATAAAGAGGTTCTGAAAGTAGATAAAGAAATTCAAGAACAAAACAGAGTGACCATGAAAAATAGGTACAATGCAATAGCTAAAATACAGAGTATAAATGAACAATGGTAAATGATAAGGGACTCCATTCATCAACCTAGCAAAGAAATATTACCGGAGTTAAGCCAAATAGCTAAGAAAAATGTATGAATGAAGAAATGTTAATGCTGATGGTCAAAAGAAAACAGAGTACAAATGACAAACAACAATACACTAAGGAAAAAAAAGAAATAAAAGAAAATATGTGAAGGCAAAAGAAAGTTGGTTAAACGAGCAATGCAAAAATACTGAATTAAATTCCGTTAAAGATCAAAAAGGTATGCACAGACAAATCAGTGAGCTCACAGGAAGAAAAATAAGAATAAATGCAGGGTGTTTGAAATCAAAAACAGGAAAGATATTATTGGAGGAAGGGGCTATAATGAAGAGGTGGAATTAGTATATAAGAGAATTATATGATGGAGAAAGGGAAGAATTAACAGAAGAAAGTAACCTAGAAGGTCCACCAATTCTAAAAGAGGAAGTCGCTGATGCTATAAAACATATGAAGAAAGGAAAAACAGCTGGGAAAGATGAAATCACAGTAGAAGAATTAGAAGTATTGGGAGAATTTGGGGTAGATATATTAACCAAAATGCTGAATGATATTTACAACAGTGGATATTTACCGAGCGATGGATATGCTGAAATCTGTATTGATAGCAATACCAAAGAGACCAGGAGCAATTGAATGCGAAGATTTTCGTACAATTAATCTCATAAACCATGTCACTAACCTTCTACTCAGAATTATAATGAGAAGAACCAGAAAGAAAATAAAAATGGAAATTAGTGAAGAACAGTATGGTTTTATGGAAGGAAAGGGTACGAACAATGCAATATATATATATATATATATATATATATATATATATATATATATATATATATATATATATATATATATATATATATATAATATATATATATATATATAACGAACACTAATAGAAAGGCCAATAGAGAAACAGAGAGACATATATTTATGCTTCATAGATTATACTAAGGCATTTGATAAAATAAAACATAATGAGCTGATTAAAATGTTGGAAGATATGAAAATTGATGGGAAAGATTTAAGAATAATAAAGAATATATATTGGAACCAAGTAGCAGCAATTAAAATGGAAAATAAAGAGGGTAGTTACGAACAGATAAAGCTAGGAGTACGACAAGGTGTGTGTCTTGTCACCAGATCTCTTCTTCCTATACAGCGAAGTAATAATGAGAGAGATCAAAGAGATGCCAGGAATACTAGTTGGAGGTTATAATATAAATAATATAGGCTATGCAGAAGACAGTATTGGTGGCAGATAATTCAAAAGACCTACAACAATTGCTGGACAATGTAGTAACAGAGAGTGCAAGGAAAGGACTCTCCTTAAATATCAAGAAAACAGTAACAATGGTGATATCAAAGAAAATGGTGACACCAAAATGTGACATAGAAATAGAAGGGAAAATTCTCAACCAAGTGGATAATTTTAAATACCTAGGGGCACTTATAACATCAGATGGAAGTTGTACAACAGAGATTAAGAGCAGAATAGGGCAGGCAAAAGCCGCATTTCAGAAAATGAAGAGTATCTTATGCAATTAGTCGCTATCAATGAAGGTAAGAAAAAGAGTGCTAAAATGCTAAGTAGAACCAGTTTTTCTATATGGCAGCAAATCTTAGAATGTAAATGAACAAATTAAGAAGAAATTAGAAGCAACAGAGATGTGGTTCCTGAGACGAATGTTGCAAATTCCTTGGACTACCAGAGTAACTAACAACGACTGCCTGAAACAGGCTAATGAAACTAGAACATTATATACAACAATAAGAAAGAGACAAACAGCTTTCTTCGGTCATGTGATGAGAAGAGAGGCATTGGAGAACATCGTGACAACTGGAAAGATCGAGGGGAAGAGAGGCAGAGGCAGACCAAGAGAAATGATGCTGGATGGATTGAGACGGTGGCATGGAGGAATACCATCAGCAGAGTTGATCCAGAACACCAAAGACCGAGATCTGTGGAGAGCCATGAACGCCTACGCCCACTGGCAGGGCACTTGATGATGATGATGATGACTTGCTAATTTACAACAACACAAAGTCTGCACTGAATTTAGAGACCATGTGTTGCCCATGCAGTTATGGTCCCTCTCTCGGCCTGCCTAGTTTGCTCCAGAGGAAAGGTAACACCAATATGTCTGGAACAAGGCAAGCTGCAAAAGCTGCTGGATCAGCAAAGCAATGCTCTAACTGTCCGCCTGTCGGAGCTTCCATCCTAGACTAGTTGCAAGGCTTGCGGCCTGGGCTTCCCTGCCATGACATTGCACTACGGTAAGACTGTTACCCTCCTAATTGTACTCCTCTGCCCGAAGCTGTTGGCGCAATGTATTTCCATATAGTCTAAAATATAATAAACATTTACTTTAAAAATGTACCAGATATTTTATACTTCATAAATAACTTTATTTATAAGTAATAAATTTACTAGTTTTTAAATCCAAATGAATATGAATGACAAGAAGTATCGGTGATACATATATTGCCAGTCTGACAAAATATGTAACAGGAAAATGACACCTGTGTGAAAAAATATGAGTGACAGACAATGTGACAACATACGTGTGTGACAAAAGATATGAGCACCATCACAATATGGCAATATATGTGTGTGACAAATGATATAAGTGGCATAGAATATGACAATATATATGTGTGAAAGAAGACATGAGTGACATCAGATGTGAAATATGGTGTGACAAAAGAAATGAATGACATACAATATGACAATATATATGTGAGACATGAGTGATATACAAAATGACAAAATATATGTGTGACAAAATATATGAGTGGTATACAATACGGCGATATATATATATATACGTTAAGACATGTTAGGAGGATGGATGATGGTAGAGTACCAAAGGACATCTTTTCTGGTGAATTACAGATGGGGAGGAGATCTCAGGGTCGGCCTCTACTACGATACAAAGATGTGTGTTAGCGGGACATGATTGATACAGGCATTGATAATACACATTGGGAGCAAGTTGCCGCTGAATGTGTAGCATGGCAACTATCAGATATGAGTGAAGGAGGGTATGAGATATAAGTAAAGGAGAGTATGAGAAATGAGTGAAGGATACATGAGAAATGAGCGAAGGAGGGTACATGATATGAGCGAAGGAGGGTACATGATATGAATGAAGGAGGGTATGAGATATGAGTGAAGGAGGGTATGAGGTATGAGTGAAGGAGGGTAGGAGATTGGTGTGGCAAAAGGTATGTGATAGTGATGAAATGAGGAAATGACACTGTTCTATACACAGGAAATGACATTGTTCCAAACACAGGAAATGACACTGTTCTAAACACAGGAAATGGCACTGTTCTATACACAGGAAACGACACTGTTCTATACACAGAAAATAACACTGTTCTAAACACAGGAAATGACACTGTTCTAAATACAGCAAACAACACTGTTCTACACACAGCAAATTACATTTCTTTCTACCCACCAGAAACTGGAGTTTTTGACATTCCTCTCTCATAGTCTCCATAAATGCAAGATCAGTGTTTCTCACATTAAGTTCATCTTGTTTTGATTGTAGTTCACTTTCTTTTATCCGAAGTTGCTCTTTTGTCTCAAAATACTGAGTATAGACAGAATTACAACCATTACAAATTATGCCTTGCCTCCTCATATTAGGAAAACAAATATAATTCTATAGCATTGGAATAAAAGCAAATACAATTCTATAGCATTGGAATAATAGCAAATACATTTATAAAGGTCCACATGTTTAAAATCTTTCATACACATAATTGTATTGGCTTTCAAATAAACATATTTTAAAAAAAACGTAAATGGGCAGCAGAAAATGTCCTGGAAAATAATGGCAGCCATTGTAACACAGACTATGTGACCAATTAAGTGCCAGTATGTCCATAACAATATGGGGCTAGCACAATATGCCCAATATGCCCTTTATTATATACACAGACAATGGGAAAACACTGGGACAACTGGGATTATGTGGTTGTTGGAGAGTGTGACAATTGGGATTATGTGGTCATTAGGGATAGAGTGTGAGAACTGGTACTATTGGGATTATAGGGGGAAAGAGAGAAGGAGAGAGAGGGTGGAGTAGGAAGAAGAGGGGGAAAGAGAAGGCAGCTGTGAGGGAGAGAGAGGGTGGGGAAGAGGGCAGAGAGACAGAGAGGGCGTAGAGAGTGAGAGAGAGACAATAAGGGTAAAGAGGGCTGAGTTACCAGTTAATGTTTAAACACAAAATGACTTAATATTCTCGAGGTTTCTCAGGGTAATAGTCGTACTCTAAAACACAGCATTTAAAACACTGCATCTAAAACACAACATCCAAAACACTGGATCTAAATTAAAGAATGCTACTTGCATATCCTTTACAGGACGTTGTAGTCAACCTTAGCATGTTTTGTCTTTTCGTGATTCCTGGGCAAGTTTACGTTCAGTAGTTTTCTTGCTTTCTGAATTACCGTCACTCATACCATTTCATAAAATATTAACGCAAGGTGGTCTGCTGCCAAATCGCCCGCAGCTGTGTTTCGAACGTGGTATGCGGGACTACGAACTGCGTCCGCAACCCCTTCGCTATGGAGTCAGCATCTAAAACACAATATTTTAACAACATCTACAACATATTTGACAGGGTCAAGATATTAACAAATGCTCATCTTAAATGTCTACACAGGAATAAACGACTACAATTCTAGACAGAACAAGCAATGCACACATGCTCACTTTTGTCTTCCAGAAATCAACATCAGGATGAGGAGCAGACAGTCTCTGCACATCAGGATGAGGAGCAGACAGTCTCTGCAACTGTGTAAAAGAAAAGATATTACTAACCATCTACTACAATCCTGTCCAACTTACTGTCATTAAAAAAAAATTTGTTGCGTATCCCTTAAGGGACGTTGCAGTCAACACCAGCATTTTTCAGCTGCTGTTGATGTACTAGGCAAGTGTTACGTTCAGTAGTTTGCCATTGCTTTCTGAACGACCGGCTCCCATACCAGCACGTTATAACACAACGCGACATGGTCTGCTGCACAAATTGGTCACAGCTGAGCTTCGAACGCCTGGTACCCGGCTCATGACGTGTTCGCAAGCCTTTGGCCATGGAGACCGGTTACTGTCATAAAGATAAACAAATTTGACATTAAACAACTTTCTGTCACACAAAAAAAAACTATACAGGGATGTTATGAAATTGAAGCTGTGTTGAAACGAATCAAAAACCGACATCACAGCTCTTGGGATATTCCCATTCACATACTGTCTTCATTTTCATCAACAAGAGAAGAATTCCTATACTAATGCAACCAGTTGCAGACTGATTATGAGTCCGTCTGGCCTTTCCTCTGAGTGCCAAGTGTCAGCTAGATCCTATTATCACTGCCTGCTGCATTATTCTTTTCAGGCCATGGTGATTTATCTGTACTTCCACATGATACACATGATCCTAAAAGGCCCCAACCACATTTGCCTTATTGTGCACTATTACCTCACCCAGCGGTGCAGACCCAGCCAATCTGTCCGCCTGCTTCTTTCCCATCACACCAGCATGACTAGGAAACACATCCAATGCTCCCTAACCTTGATTAATTTACAGTGTGTATGCTCTGTGCTCGGTATCCACTTCAACAGACAGCAAAAAGAAAGAGAAGAGAATAAGACCCAAAGCTAACTACTGTGAGTATTGGAGTCATTAGCATCCAAATGATGTAAGACGGTCCATTGATGTTAATTTGCAAAATCGATATGCCTGTAAATTCTGTTGTTATTGGTAGTTACCTTATGGCCTCAGAATGAAAGTGAACAAATTATTGTCGAAACATAAATGATTAATTTTTGGCATGAGACAAGGGACTTTCAAGGGAGAGCAATAGTTCATCCACTTAATGCCAATAAAGTTATGAGTAACATCCCCTTGTCTAGAAAATTAAATGTGTAGATGTAACTATGTGCATGCAAGATATATGTGAGTACATGTTTGTTTGTGTAAGAACACATTTATGTGTACGCATTTCTGAAAATACCCAAGAGTACAAATGAACAGAGTTTGAGTTTTCTCAACATATTTGGGCATAAAAAGAACATTAAAGAAAGAACAAACAAAAATGAGAACCAAACTAACATCAAGAATATAGTGACAGGTGGCATATTAACTGTAATTGCCAGTTTTCATAGATCAGCCTGTTTTCCCTGAACAATACAGCATTATTCTGTTGTAATTAACAATAACACAATAATCCGCTTTATAAGTGTGTCCATCAAACACAAAAATCCAAAATACGAGCAGAAAATCATAAAATATGAGCAGTAAATCATAAAATATACGTCCTATCCCCTCATTTAAATCACCTTCATCTTAAACTGTTTGTATATCACACTTCATTTGAAATGTTGCACAAAACATGGGATGCCATGTAAGGTATTATGCACAATGTTTAGTTTATGTATAGTAGTACGCTAATTAATTATCTTGACTGCCATGTCTAACAGCCTTCACAGTACTGTGGATGATGCTGATAGTGATGATGATAATACAATCCATTTAGATTTTAGAAGATACAGTCCTAGCAGTCTGTTGTCATATTCCAAAATTATTTTTAAGGTTGTCAATAACATTCATATCTCAAAGTTACAAACTAGCCAAAGGCAACCATATCTGTAAATGTACATACAAACTACCCAACATCAGTTACATCTCTAAAGTCACTCACAAGTCACATCTCTAAAGCTACTCACAAACTATCTAACATCAGTAACATTTCTAAAGTCACTCACAACCTACCCAACATCAGTTACATTTCTAAAGTTACTCACAAATTACCAACATCAGTCACATCTCAAAAGCTACTCATAAACTACCCAAAATCAGTCACATTTCTAAAGTACTCACAAACTACCCAACATCAGTTTCATCTCTAAAGTTACTAACAAGCCACATTTCTAAAGTTACTCACAAGACACATTTCTACAGTTACTCACACATTTCTAAAGTTACTCACAAACTAGCCAACATCAGTCACATCTCTAAAGTTACTCACAAGTCACATTTCTACAGTTACTCACAAGTCACATTTCTAAAGTTACTCACAAACTACCCAACATCAGTTTCATCTCTAAAGTTACTAACAAGCCACATTTCTAAAGTTACTCACAAGTCACATTTCTACAGTTACTCACACATTTCTAAAGTTACTCACAAACTAGCCAACATCAGTCACATCTCTAAAGTTACTCACAAGTCACATTTCTACAGTTACTCACAAGTCACATTTCTAAAGTTGCTCATAAACTACCCAACATCAGTCACATCTCTAAAGTTTAGGGCTGTACCGGATTCAAATTTTTGAAATCCGGCCGGAGCCGGATTTACAAATAAAAAAATTAAAATAAAATAACGTACTACATCACTTGACTTAGGTGAGTGGAGTCGCTCGACTGTTCATTACTGCAGTTCATTACTATAGACATGACAATGATGACATATACTCATATTAAATCATTTAAATGTAAAATAATTACATTTACATTAGAATAAGTAATTAAGTAATATTAAGTTCCATAAGTTCAAGATGAAACATAATACATAAGCACATAATGCTAATTTAGTAATTTTAATTTTTAGTTTTCAGTTTCAGTTTTTAGTTTTCACATTGTTTTCAGTTGGCAAATTGGCAGCTCAGTTACAACTCACAACAACAGTACATTGAACAGATTGAATTTATTGAAATACATTCATTCAGTAATTTCACTATTTCAGTCAGTCAGTCTTCATTATGGCTGTGAAGTTGAACTCTCAGAGTCAAGAAGGGACGAGTTGTATTTCAGGAAAATCAACGTCTCCGCATTTTGTGGTAAAAGGCTACTACGGTGGTCAGTGATAATGTCTCCTGCAGTACTGAACAGCCTTTCCGATGGCACACTTGTAGGTGGTGGTGCAAGAAATGCCTGCGCCAGTCTAGCCATACTTGGAAATCTTTGCTTATTGGCATGCCACCATGAAACTGGATCTGACTGTCGAGTTTGAAGTGGCTCTGACAGGTACTGTGTCACCTCAGTGTTAATGCTGTTGCCTTCGGCACTTGCAGAACGATCTGTGGTGGGATTTTCCTCGACAATTGTGTCAAAACAGCTCCATAGGCTGGACTCGTACTGTGTGGCAGTGCTCACAGAAGTCAAAACACTAGTACTACTACTACTACTAGTAGCTGATGGATCCTGTGGACTGACTGTGTTTGCTGAATCAATAATGGAGTTAGCTGCTAACAGCAGATGGGCTCGTGCATCACTTCTACCACGTTCGGAGAAGAAGCACAGCTTGAATCGAGGATCCAGTAGTGTGGCACAGGTGTAAATACTGTTGGATTCAATGTCCGCAAATCTGCTGCTAACAGCTTCAAGCAGGGCTGCTTTCATAGTTTTGATCCCAGCATCACTACCTTCTTTCTGGAGGAAAGCCATGAGTGTTTTCACTAATGGGATCACAACTGATATTGATGCCTGAGCTGCACTTATTTCACGTGTGATTTCTTCAAATGGTGCCAAAGTAGCTACCACATTCTCCGTGACTGCCCACTGCTGTGCCGTTAGCCCAGTTACCGAATCAATTTCAACACAGTACAGGCTGATGCTGCGCCGTTGTTCTAACAGACGTCGTAGCATATAGAACGTTGAGTTCCATCGTGTTGTCACGTCCTGGATAAGCTGATGTTGTGGTAGGTTTAATTCATTTTGAAGTTCATGCAAACGACTGGTTGCTGAAGAAGAGTGTTTGAAATGTCCTACCAATTTTCTTCCAGTACTGATGATGCCAGCAACATACTTTTGACTCAAAAGACCATCACGCACACACAGCTGCAGTGTGTGTGCAAAACATCCAACACTTGAATAGCTGCCATCACGAAAGCATTTGGCAATGTTGAATGCATTGTCTCTCACAACAACATGGCACTTCTCACGTGCAATTGACCACTCATCCAGCATCATTTCAAAATGTGCAAGCAAGTTTGTGGCCATGTGATGTTCATCAAATGCAGTACAATGGAAGACTACACTGCGGTGAACGAAGGAGTCTGTTAACCAATGGCCAGTGAGGCCCATAAATGACTGAGTGGTGTGTTCAGCTGTCCACGTATCTGTTGTGAATGATATGTAATCAGTGTCAGATATCATTGCTGCAATTTTTACCTTCAGACGTTTACACATGTCAGGAATGACATGTTCAGCAAAGTACTTTCTTGAAGGCAATTCATACCTTTTTTCCATTGTATGCATCAACTCTCTGAAACCTGGTCGTTCCACTACTTGAAAAGGCTCCATATCTATGGCTATCATTCGGGCTACGGCAGCATGAATGCGTTTAGCATTGGGACTGTTGATGTCCCAAATTTTGGCCCGGTCCCATGCCTGCACAATTGACTGCTGGGTACTGCTGCTTGCTTTGTGCAAACACGGTCCCAGATTCATCATAGATGTGGTCGCCAATACACTGGCCTCCAGTGATGCTTTCTTTTCCATCATTTCGTCATAGCTTTTCCTGTGCATCGATCGCAAATGGGTCTGCATTGATGATGTTGAGAAGTCTTTGGGGCGATCTGATCGTCCACGCGATAACTGTTTGTCACACAACTTACATATTACCTTCGCTGAATCATCGTCTTTAACCTTGAAGTAATCCCAAACGGCGCTGTATGACTTAGATTTTGATGCCATTTTATTTTATGGGCAAGACCAAAGAAATTTACGAAAATAAGAAATATTCAAGTCCCACAAACTCATGAAGTAATGCACCATTAAAATTCAAAATGAGTGTTTTTTTCTTAAAATTCTTATTTACATCAGCGAGAAATAGTAAACCGGAAGTGCTACTGTGCTATTGCCTAAAATTCGGCTTGGCCTCATGAAACATGTACAGAAAATTCACGTGACTAGGCAACACAAATCCGGCCTAAATCCGGCAAAATTGGACCGGAGCCGGAGCCGAAGCCGGCTTTGTAAAAATGGCCAGATTCCGGATTTGCCGGAGCCGGAGCCGAAATCCGGTACACCCCTACTAAAGTTACCCATAAACCAGCCAACATCAGTTAAATCTCTAAAGTTACTCACAAATCACTTTTCTAAAGTCACCCACAAACAACTAAACATCAGTAACGTTTCTAAAGTTACTCATAAACTACCCAACATCAGTTACATTTCTAAAGTTACTCACAAATTACCCAACATCAGTCACATCTCAAAAGCCACTCATAAACTAGCCAACATCAGTCACATCTCTAAAGTTACTCACAAGTCACATTTCTACAGTTACTCACAAGTCACATTTCTAAAGTTATTCACAAACTAGCCGACATAAGTCACATCTCTAAAGTTACTCATAAACTAGCCAACATCAGTCACATCTCTAAAGTTACTCACAAGTCACATTTTTACAGTTACTCACAAGTCACATTTCTAAAGTTATTCACAAACTAGCCACATAAGTCACATCTCTAAAGTTACTCATAAACTACCTGACAACAGTCACATCTCTAAAGTTACTCATAAACCAGCCAACATCAGTTACATCTCTAAAGTTACTCACAAATCACGTTTTTAAAGTCACCCACAAACAACTAAACATCAGTAACGTTTCTAAAGTTACTCATAAACTACCCAACATCAGTTACATTTCTAAAGTTACTCACAAATTACCCAACATCAGTCACATCTCAAAAGCCACTCATAAACTACCCAACATTAGTCATATTTCTAAAGTTACTCACAAGTTACTTTTCAAAAGTCACTCAAAAACAACCCAACATCAGTCACATTTATAAAGTTACTCACAAACTACCCAACATCAGTCATGTTTCAAACGTTACTCACAAACTACCCAACATCAGTTATATCTCTAAAGTTACAAGTCACATTTTTAAAGTTACTCACAAGTCACAAGTCTAAAGTTACATTTCCACAGTTACTCACAAGTCACATTTCTAAAGTTACTCACAAGTTACATTTCAACAGTCACTCACAAGTCACATTTCTAAAATTACTCACAAACTAGCCAACATCAGTCACATCTCTAAAGTTACTCATAAACTACCCAATATCAGTCACATCTCAAAAGTTACTCACAAACTACCCAACATCAGTCACATCTCAAAAGTTACTCACAAACTACCCAACATCAGTCACATCTCTAAAGTTACTCACAAACTACCCACCATCAGTCACATCTCAAAAGTTACTCACAAACTAGCTAACATTAGTCACATCTCAAAAGTTACTCACAAACTAGCTAACATTAGTCACATCTCTTAAGTTATTCACAAACCAGCCAACATGAGTCACATCTCCAAAGTTACTCACAAACTACTCAATATCAGTCAAATCACTAAAGTAACATATCTGTGAAGTTACTTGCCAACTACATTCATGTTATTTGCCAAATACATTCATATCTCTAAAACTCCCTGGGCACTCCCACTGGGAATACATTTTGAAAAGTTAGAAGTTAATTAGTAACAATAAGCTCTTTTAAACAACTTGTGGGTTTGTTGCATATTGTTCTTTCAAAGATTTAATCTACTATCAATGATTAAAGGTTTATTGTTTCAATGGTTTATCAAGTGCGCTGCCGGCTGGCATAGGCGTTCATGGCTCTCCACAGATCTCGGTCTTTGGTATTCTGGATCAACTCTGCTAATGATACTCCTCCATGCCACCGTCTCAATCCGTCCAGCATTATTTCTCTCGGTCTGCCTCTGCCTCTCTTCCCCTCGATCTTTCCAGTTGTCACGATGTTCTCCAATGCCTCTCTTCTCATCACATGACCGAAGAAAGCTGTTTGTCTCTTTCTTATTGTTGTATATAATGTTCTAGTTTCATTAGCCTCTTTCAGGCAATCGTTGTTAGTTACTCTGGCAGTCCAAGGAATTCGCAACATTCGTCTTAAAAACCACATCTCTGTTGCTTCTAAGTTCTTCCTAATTTGTTCATTTACATTCCAAGATTCGCTGCCATACAGCAAAGCTGGTTCTATATAGCATTTTAGCACTCTCTTTCTTACCTTCATTGATAGCGACTTATTGCATAAGATATGCTTCATTTTCTGAAATATGGCTTTTGCCTGCCCTATTCTCCTCTTAATCTCTGTTGTACATCTTCCATCTGATGTTATAAGTGCCCCTAGGTATTCAAAATTATCCACTTGGTTGAGAATTTCCCCTTCTATTTCTATGTCACATTTCGGTGTCCCCATTTTCTTTGATATCACCATTGTTACTGTTTTCTTGATATTCAAGGAGAGTCCACTCTGTGCACTCTCTGTTACTCCAATGTCCAACAATTGTTGTAGGTCTGTTGCATTATCCGCCACCAATACTGTGTCATCTGCATAGCGTACATTGTTTATATTATATCCTCCGATTAGTATTCCTGGCTTCTCTTTGATCTCTCTCACTATTACTTCACTATATATGGAAAAGAGATCGGGTGACAAGACACACCTCTGTCATACTCATAGCTTTATCTGTTCATAACTACCCTCTTTATTTTTCATTTTAATGGCTGCTACTTGGTTCCAGTATATATTCTTTATTATTCTTAAATCTTTCCCATCAATGTTGATATCTTCCAATATTTTAATCAGCTCATTATGTTTTATTTTATCAAATGCCTTAGTTTAATCTATGAGGCATAAATATATGTCGCTCTGTTTCTCTATTGACCTTTCTATTAGTGTCCGTAATGTATATATTGCATTGTTCGTACCCTTTCCGTCCATAAAACCATACTGTTCTTCACTAATTTCCATTTTTATTTTCTTTCTTGTTATTCTCATTATAAGTCTGAGTAGAAGCTTAGTGACATGGTTTATGAGGTTAATTGTATGAAAATCTTCGCATTCAATTGCTCCTGGTCTCTTTGGTATTGCTATAAATACAGATTTCAGCATATCGCTTGGTAAATATCCACTGTTGTAAATATCATTCAGCATTTTGGTTAATATATCTGCCCCAAATTCTCCCAATACTTCTAATTCTTCTACTGTGATTTCATCTGGCCCAGCTGTTTTTACTTTCTTCATATGTTTCATAGCGTCAGCGACTTCTTCTTTAGAATAAGTAAATCAAATCAAATTTATTAGGGTCACAAATTGGGCGCGCAGGCCCGTCTTACATTCGGCCCTTCCAATCACTCGTCTTTCGTTCATCAAGAGCATTATACATTTACATAGGAAGAAAAATAAACATTGTGAAATGAATGTTGTAAACATAAGGCAAATTACCATGTTATGAGGCCCAAATCCCACGTACCCATACATCACCCCACCCACACCCCCCCCACCTACCCACACACACGCACACCAAGGGACACATACATACCCCACCAACCGACCCATCCCCCTCCCGCACATCCCCCACCCACACTCCCCTCACCTGTTCCCCCAACCAAAACACACTCGCCACCCACAAACATTCCCCCACCAACCCACATATCCCACGCCCACCCACATACAAATCCTAACCCACAGATCCTCTCCCCATCCACACCTCAAACCACCCATCCCCCAGCCACATCTCCATTGACCACATATTTACCACCCACGCACACAATCCCCCCCTCCCCCCCCACACACACACATCTCCCTAACCACCCATACATCCCCAATCCACTCACACACACACCCCACCACCCACACATACATCCTCCACCCACCCATACATGCCTTAACCCAATCGCCCACTACACAATCCCCCACCCGCACATCACATACATCCCCTACCACGCAATATTCCCAACCCACGCACCGCACACACACATATCCCTCACCAACACATCCCACACCCACATACCACCACACATCCCCACCTACACACCACACACATATCCCGCACCCACATACCACACAATATTCCCACCCACACCCACACAGATACCCTTACCCATCCACCCCACATACCTCCACCCACACACCACAAAAATCCCCCATCCACACACACACATACCTCACCCACACAATATCCCTAACCAACACACTACACACCTCTCCCCACCCACACACGCATTCCACCAACACACACTCACTCACGCACACATCCTCCACTACGCACCCACACACCCCCACCCAGCCTTCTGAGTAAGCCTTCTAAGTTACTTTCTTCTGTTAATTCTTCCCTTTCTCCATTATATAATCCTCTTATATACTCATTCCGCCTCTTCATTATAGCACCTTCCTCCAATAATATCTTTCCTGTTTTTGATTTCAAACACCCTGTATTTATTCTTATCTTTCTTCCTGTGAGCTCACTGATTTGTCTGTGCATACCTTTTTTATCTTTAATGGAATTTAATTCAATTTTTTTGCATTGTTCGTTTAACCAACTTCCTTTTGCCTTCATATATTTATCTCTTATTTCTTTATTTATCTTAGCATACTCTTGTTTGTCATTTTTATTCTGTTTCCTTTTGTCCATCAGCATTAAGATTTCTTCATTCATCCATCTTTTCTTAGCTTTGTGGCTTATCTCCGGTAATATTTCTTTGCTAGTTTGATGAATGGACTCCCTTAACATTTCCCATTGTTCATTTATACTCTGTATTTTAGCTATTGCATTGTACCTATTTTTCAGTCACTCTGTATTGTTCTTGAATTTCTTTATCTACTTTCAGAACCTCTTTATTAAGTGTCAA
Organism: Cepaea nemoralis; assembly: GCA_014155875.1. Taxonomy (NCBI): domain Eukaryota; kingdom Metazoa; phylum Mollusca; class Gastropoda; order Stylommatophora; family Helicidae; genus Cepaea; species Cepaea nemoralis. Next base: position 186,459 of record JACEFZ010024956.1, on the reverse strand, counting down.
GTTCTTAACCATTTTTTCCCCTCTCTTTAATCTTACTTTTATTTGTGCACATAGTGCTACATGATCACTATTACAGTCAGCATCAGCATTGTCTTTACATTAATTAATGCATTTCTAAATCTTTTATTAATAAGTATGTAGTAAATTTGGTTGCATATTTCCATATCAGGGCTTTTCCATGTGTATAGTCGTCTTTTATGGTGTTTAAACCACGTTTCCAATTATTATATCATTAATATTTGCCCATTCTTTTAGTTTCTCTCCTCTTTCATTTCTTGTACCTAAATCGTAATTCCCCACTATATCCTCTATTTTTCCCTTTCCTACTTTTGCATTAAAATCTCCCAGTATTATTTTTATTTCTTGTGATCCAATTTGAGCTATTGCCATTTCTACTTCATCGTAAAAGTGTTGTATTTCTTCATCACTACTGCTTGTTGTCGGTGCATATACTTGTATAATATTTATATCTATTGGTTTGCCTATGATTTTGCCTCTATCTGAAATACATCAGTATCTATTCATAGATTTTGCCGTTTTTTCATCAAATATTATTCCTACACCTTTTTCATTTGTGTCCCCTCCAGAATAAATTATTGTGTGTTTGTCGGTTATAATTTTGCCAGATCCCTTCCATCTCATCTCACTTATGCCTAGTGTATTCATTTTCATGTTTTCCATTTCTCTAAGCTCCTCCTAGCTCTTTCCTAGCTCATTTAATGTCCTAACATTCCATGTTCCTACTCTAAATTTATTTAGTTTAGTTATAGTTTTAGTTTTAGTTTTGCCATCAGTAGCTGGATGACGGTCTGGTGTCACATATGGCTCATGACTGTCCCTACCGGATGAGGATGTCCTAAGACAGCCATTAACGTCGTTCACTATTTCTGAAATGTGTGTCGCCATGAAATCTTGGGAAGATAATGTAGTGGTTTCCCCTTGCATTCCACATTTACATGGTGGTCTTTTAATTCTGCCTTTGACAGCCATTTCCAATTGTCAGGACAAATGGGTGCTCTGCTCTGCTCGGCTGCAGAGTTGTCCACTTATTCCGGTGGATACTCGGTCCCCAGAGCTGTGTTAGCCACACCGTGGTGTGTTTTCATCCTCTACCATGTGGAGGTGCAGTTGGGATTTTCCCTTCCTAAAGTTATGGTCTATGACCAAAACTCTCCAGTACTTTTAGAGGACCAATGGATTTTAGAGGACCAATGGTTATCTAAACTATATTACAAGTACTAGTAACAATTATGTCAACAATTCATAACCAAAGCAAAATGAAACAAGGTTTAGTATACATTATTACACAAAGAAAATTGGTTCAAAGTAATGGCCCTTTATGAATCCACTCTCTATCATCAAAAGTCATAGACACTGGCTTATTGGTCTTAGCCAGTTAAACAAACACATAATATTTACCTCGATTAAGTTTAAATTGTCACATTCCAGTTCCCTTATCTTCCTTTTTGCCATGGTGAGTTCTTTGACCACTTTGTCCAGTTCACTTATTTTCTTTTTTGCCATGGTGAGTTCTTTGATCACTTTGTCCAAGGTACTTTTTGGAACCATTCCTTGAGGTGGCATGTGGCAGTTAAAGATGTCAGCTTCTGGTAATGTAGATGTAAAAAACTGCCCACAACCACTCTGAATGCCTACTGTGTAGGCATTTTCAATATTGTCATGATGATTAAACCCATTCACATTAGTTTGAGCTTGCATCTTATGCAAAAAATAATTGTGTGGCGAACAACTGAATCTGTGGGCAGCACTTGCTGCAAATTGAGTCTGAGCTGTGCTAACAAGGTGGCAACACTTCCCACTGCAATCTGCGCTAGATGAAATACTCACTTCCGGAGATGGGTTGATGTTGTTGCTACACAGCTCACACATTGGCTTGTCTTTTTCAAAAGAACTCAAATCTAATGAACAGTGCAAAATATCAAAGGAGTTTTGTCGCTGTAAGCTTGATTTCCCAGATCTTCCTTGACTTACATTAGTAAGATTTGAGACAGGTCCTTCAAACATATCCTTTTGCTGTTTTTTGTATGTAATATCATCTTTACTATTAAATTCTTGCAAATGATTACCAGAACTGTTGGGGAATGTGAAATGTTCAGACATTGGTGATTTCTCAAGACCAGAATCAGGGTTTGTACAGACACTTGAGACTGACTTTGCATGATCTGAGAAAGCTTTCTCATATCTTGTCATTAAAGGAGTCTCTTCAAATGTGACATTCTGCAGCTGGTCATCTATTTCTGTTGTTGGTTCTAAACGTTTTGCATCATCTGGTGGAATGTTTTCATCATGAAAATCAACACTGCTCAGAGATTTTCCTTGACCAGAATCTGACCGTGCTAAACTGGAACAACTTTCTTTACTTTCCAAATTCTCCTCGCCATTGTCAAGTACTCCCGCATAGGGTTCAAGGACCGGCACATCCATGACGAATTCTCAGCAGACCAAAACTATCCTCTAGATTTCACCAGATGACATCATCATTTGTTATATGTACCTGGAAAAATAAATTAATAAAAGATGCGAATAAGTGAGACATAAGGGAATATGTTTTTAGTTGTTGTCAAATCAGCACAATGTTAATGAAATAACATACACAGTACAACCTCATGTAATCAATGAGAATCACACACAGTACAACCAAATGTTATCAATGAGAATCTGTAAAGAAATAACAATCACCACAGCTTCTCTTCTTATTCATGTTGTGTGGCGTTGGTGATCACGTCTGTTGACAGTCTTCAGTTTCGTGTAATGCCAATTTTCTTATAGTCCATGCTGTGTGTGGCGTTGGTGATCATGATGTCCACAGTCTTCTGTCTGTTGCTGTGCCAATAACTTCTGCAACCAACATTCCTCCATGCCATTATGTCGAACTGTCCAGCATCTTATCTCTTGGCCTGCCCCTATTCCTTTTCCCTTCCAACCTTCCCATTGTGACAACATACTTCATCTTGCCAGCTTTCCCGTTGTGATGACATCCTTCAGCCTTCCTCTTCTTGTGACATGCCCAAACAATAGGATTGTCCATGATTTGCTTCTGAACATCAGGGCTGGCTTAATATAGCTCTTTAAGAACTCTATCCCTTGCTTCAATTTACAAGGATAAGTTGCAGAGAATATTCTTCATCTTGAGAAATGCTCCTTTTGCTTGGTTTATTCTACAAACTTCCTTAATACATCTCCCACTTCTTGTTTTTAAAGTACCCATCTCTCATCTCATCTCATCATGTTCCTCTTGTACCTTGTGGTGTCGAGGTGAAGTATAAACAGCGGGAGAGTGCCAGCTTATGGGCTTCATGTATCGATATTCCATGGACTCTGCTATTCCCTCCATCCATCGTTTATGTGGTCGGCCTCTTCCATCTGGTCTGTACATCATTGCTTGTCATAGTATACTGTTAGTTGGTAACCTACTTGCATGGCCAAACCATTTGACTTGCTGCCGTCTAATAAAATCTAGCGCAGCTATAACTCCCTGGACTTAGAACCTGGCAAGGAGTGGGTACAAGTGCCAACAGATTTCTGCACATCCTTTTCAGTTTGCATCCAACTAGATAGAAAATGCAGACAAGAAAATCCAGCTGCTGTGGAGGCTGAAGTACAAGCGTTGATTTTCGAGAATTCGCTAGACGGTGATGCTGTCATCTACACAGATGGGTCGGTCGTCCAACATGTGAGAAGCTCATGGGCCTTTACGGCTCGGGCCAGAGGAAGAATAGTGAAGGACTACTCTGGTGCTTTCACTGAGACCACAAGTAGTCTGACTTATGGAAGTCATGGCAATAAGTAAAGCAATAACATGGCTCGAGACACAGACATTCACTAGGGCATGTTTCCTTAGCGACTCAATAAGCATGATCAAGAGGATAGAGATGGGGTGGATCCGAAGAGAATGGTTGCTGTCTCTGGAGTGGTCTTGGCTGGCAAAGATTAGTTTCTTCTTCTTCTGCGTTCATCCGGATTTTTTTCCCGGATGTGACTGCGTTGTGCCTGTTTACAGCAGAGCTGCGTTCTTGCGCCGTCAAGCCGACACATCCGACTTCTGCCGGCATTTGTTGACCAGGGTAACCTTCCCGGGGGATTAGTTTCATCTTTGTGTCAGTGCATGCGGGAGTACAAGGAAATGAGCGGGCTGACAAGCTCGCAGGTGAGGCTACGGTGGAGGGCGGACGCGCCATCGGACCAGGCTGACATTCTGAATGCTCTACGAGAAGTAAGACTTTTTTGTGAACCAAGTGATGACTGTGAATCCACAACCATGGCCAGACTGCGAGAACAACAAAGTAAAAGAGGGGTGGCCAAACAAGAACACTACGCAGGAAGCCAAAGAAGATTGATAAACCAACACAGAACTGGTGTCGTTAGCCGCTGCACGCTGCGGGATTTGCTGAGGAGGGGATCCGAGCACTTATGGACTGAATGGTTCGATGTGCAATGAGGATGATTTGTCAACTAACTAACTAACTAACTAACTAGCAGCTATAACTCCCACTTTAGTCTTGATTTCTTCCTTTTTGATCTTATCTCTTCTTGATACATTGAATATTCTTCTCGAGAATCTCATTTCTGTTGTGATTTTTCTTTTGTCCGTTTCTATCATTGTCCAGGTTTGGCATTGGTAGCATAGAGTTGATAGGAAGATTGTAAATTGCTTTCTTAGTAACTATTGATACATGTTTGTTCTTTAGTATTGATGCCATTTGTCCAATGAGTTGGTTTGCCTTATTGCATCTATTTTCGATTTTGTCTTCTGATTTGCCTATTGATGATATTATACTAGGTACTTGAAACTCTTTACTTGTTTCAGGGGATGCTCATTTAGGTCAGGAGTAACCAAACTACGGCCCACGGGCTGGATCCGGCCCGAGAGGTCATTTCATCCGGCCCACCGACGGTACTCGAACTTGCCTGGTATAATGTATGGAACATGAGCGTACAATTTAAATGTAAATATTATGTTTCGAATAAAAGGAGATCTTCACACGGTTGGAGTCCTCCTGGTTGCTATGTGTCTTAAATTTACTGTTTTCAATTATAAATTATTGTATCTAGATTTTCTTGTTTATTGTAATGTTTGCTTATTTCGCGCCATCCCAAGTCCTTCCCTGGCTCGTGGTAGCACTGCCTACGCTGTCACATTACCATACATTTCCATGGCAACACACACACATGCGCATCTTTTGCTCCCCCAGATGCATCCGGTTGTCAACACATGTCCAATGCTCCAGAAATATTTACTTCTTTTTGCCAGTCATGCCATTTTATAGGTATGTAACAAGGATTTCTTTCTTTGACAGTGATAGGTAAGAGAACTACAAGTGTTAATAGAGGCAATAAAGTAGCAAACATAGCATAAAAATGCCATAAAAGCGTCATGTTATTACAACAATATTATCCCCAGCTCAAAAGAACTCCCCAGTCAAGGTGTTAATCAAGCTGGTCTCTAGGTGAGTGTTTTTCAACCTTTCTGCTGAAGCAGATCCTTACGCAAATGATTACATTGCTCAAGGAACTCTGTGCGATGATCCAGGTGTCTGTCCTACTTTATGTAATAAACCAGATGGGAAGAAATGTGGCATTTAGACAATTTCGGTCTGTTTCAGCAGAACCAGGGGCTGTTACTCGCGGAACCCCAGTTGAAAAACTCTGCTCTAGGCTGTTTATTTAGGCCGGCCCTGTTTATATATTTTGCAAACCTTATTATGAGATATATTCTATTACAAAAGGTACCTATAAACTTTATATGTACCTTGGTGAGCCGTAGCTTCACCAGTGACCCCTAGTCTTCTGCGTTTCTTGTGCTTCAATAGGATTTTAATTATGTTTCTAATTCAATGTCTTTTTCATTTTCAGATCCTGTGCACTTCACCCTTCAATATGGCTACTAAGAACAGAAAAGTGGACGCGGAGTGTCGCGTTTTCAATGAAGAATGGGGAGTAAAGTACTTCTTTGTGGAAACAAAGGACCAGAAAACCAGTTTCGTAATATGCAGCAAAAGTGTCGACGTTTTTTGTTTTATCATCTTTAATAGCGGACCCTCTTCAATATTTAGCTCTTGAAGTATGGACGCATTTGTTCTTTTCTTTACCCAAGATATTCTTAGAACCCGTCTATAACATTTGTATTCAAAGGCATTTATGCGCTGTTCAGTTTGTTTAGTAAGTGTCCAGGTCTCACAGGCGAATGTTGCAATGGGAAAGATGCATGCTCTTAAAAATCTAATTGTTGTAGTTCTATCTGTCCCACTCCATAATTCATTCAGTTGTTTTAGTCTTTGAAAAGCAATTGATAGTAGTTTTTTAATCTGTTAATCTATCAACATATTAAAACTTTTCTGGAAAGTTACGTTCTGAGAAATATGAGTCCATGAAATGTGGTTTAGAAACACAAAGAAATCTCTTCACGAGAAAGTTTCCTAAAAATGAATCTGTCACTCGTACAAGTTACAAAATAGTGCATAAGATGGCAGAACTAGGAAAACCGTTTACTGATGGTAACTTCATCAAAGAGTGTATGATGGAAGCAGCAAATGACTTGTGTCCTGAGGAAGCCTATTTGTTTGGAACTATCAGCCTTTCAGGCAAGATCAGTTGTGCAAAGAACAGAAGAACTTGGACAGAACATAGTGCTAAAGATACGCGAGAAAACTAGCAACTTGTTGTGGTATTCTCTGGTGCTGGATGAGTCTACTGATCTCTCGAGGATGCTACAACTTCTCGTGTTTATTTGTTGTGTCAATTTGGACTTTCAGATAACGGAAGAGTTGGTATCCGTTTGCAGCATGCATGGAACAACAACTGGAAAAGACTTCATGGAAGTGCAAAAAGTTTTGCAAGACTATATCCTTCAGTGGAATCAGCATCAAGGTGATAAGTTGATGGGGGAAAAAAACATGGCTGGAATGAGGAAGGATCTGATGGGGCAGATCAGGACTCAGTTGAAAGATTTGCAAATTCCAGGTGCTCTGTTCATACACTGCACTCTTTAGGAAAGACTTAGATATTTCTTGTGTAATGAAACCAGTCGTTTCTGTTGTGAATTTCATTCAGGGACATATGCTCAATTACCGTCAGTTCCGGCTTTTCTTGAAGAAATTGATTCTGAATTCTGTGACTTGCCTTATTACACATCAGTGAGGTGGCTCAGCTGAGGTAAAGTTCTGTTTTGTTTTTACAAGTTCCAAGACAAAATAGATGTTTTACTCACTGAAAAAGATGGAGCTGATCCACAGCTGTCAGATCCTACCTGGCTGTCAAAGTTGTCATTTTTGGTTGACATCACATCCCACATGAATGAACTGAGATGAAACTTCAGGGAAAGGACAACCTCGTCTGAGATCTCTCTTCAGAATCATTCAAAGGATTTCAGAGAAAGCTGTCATTGTTAGCACAAATGGAAGGAGAAAACTGTTCTCATTTTCACTGTATCAAAGAGTTTTGCGCTACAATCACCGAAGATGTCAACCTCGATTTTCCGAAAAAATGTATTCGTGACTTGAAGAAGCATTTTTTGGAGTGATTTTCATATCTTGACAGAAATGAGAGTGACATTCTTCTGCTCCAGAATCCATTTGATTGTAACCTTGATGATGTGCCAGTTGAACTACAGTTGAAGCTAATTGATTTGCAAGCAAATGATTTGTTGAAAGAGAAGCACAAAGAAGGAAAACTTGTTGAATTTTACCACTGCTTACCTGATGCTGAGTTTCTGAAACTGAAGAAATTTGCCACTGGTATGGCATCAATGTTTGGAACAAACATGTCTGTGAGCAAACATTTTCAAAAATGAAATATTTGAAGTCAACACAGCGAACGAGACTGACTGATGAACATTTGAAAGCAATTCTCTTGATTAGATGCAGCAATTCCAAACCAAACATTGATGATATCTTGAAAGCCAAATATCAGTTTCAAAAATCTCACTAACCTTTTTGCTGCTTAGTTTGTAAGATTTGGATATGTACACACTAGGTCTGATGTAACTATCTTTTTGATAATGTTGCCTTCTTTGATAACTTTTTAAGTAAATAAATATGTTGGTTCTCTTTGATTTTTGTGCATCGCTCGCCACTCACCCATGATTAACTTAGTTTTTCGTCTTTTTTCCCAGAGCTTTCGTTCTGGCTTGCAAGTATTGTTAAAGTTGCATATTCTTTACAGGACATTTGCAGTCAACACCAGCATTTTTACGTTGAGTAGTTTGCCATTCAGCGAATCTTGGAATGTAAATGAACAAATTAGGAAGAACTTAGAAGCAACAGAGATGTGGTTTTTAAGACGAATGTTGCGAATTCCTTGGACTGCCAGAGTAACTAACAACGATTGCCTGAAAGAGGCTAATGAAACTAGAACACTATATACAACAATAAGAAAGAGACAAACAGCTTTCAATGGTCATGTGATGAGAAGAGAGGCATTGGAGAACATAGCGACAACTGGAAAGATCGAGGGGAAGAGAGGCAGAGGCAGACCAAGAGAAAATATGCTGGACGGATTGAGACGGTGGCATGGAGGAATATCATCAGCAGAGTTGATCCAGAACACCAAAGACCGAGATCTGTGGAGAGCTATCAACGCCTACGCCAGCCGGCACTGCACTTGATGATGAGTTTGCCACTGCTTTCTAACGATCGGCATCCTTACCATAGCATAAAAAACCAGCGCATAGCGATCTGCTGCTTCATCGTGCGCAGCTGTGTTTCGAACGCGAGTATACGGGATTACGAATCGCGTCTGTAAGACCTTCACCATGGAGACTGGCACAAGTATTGTACAGAATGAGTATGCGGCCCGTGCTCGTCATTTTGTCAGTTATCCAGCCCGCCATGAAAAATGTTTGGTGACCCCTTGTTTAGGTGAATTGTTTTGTTTTTTCTTCCTTAGTTATAGTCATTACCTCCTACATACATTGACTTGTTTCAGAATGGTTTAATTCACTTTGATGTTGCATTCAGGTATATAATTTTTGTTTGGTGATAAACATTACTTCTGCTTTTCTGTTATTCAAAGTCCTTGATTTTAACATCACAGCTCTAAGGAGAGTTATTGCTGCTGCTGTGCTATTTCTGGAAAATTATCATGTGACTGTAGGAAAAATGGCAGAATCATAAGTTCTTCTCAGGGGCAGAAACATTTCAAAAGCTAATGCAACTGGGCCAACTAGCATATAAAAATTTTGGCCAATCAAGTTTGAATACTTGGCAACAACCAGTAGTCATGGTTGGTAGTGGACACATAAAAGCTGGTGTTAACTTTACAAGATCTTTTTTTAAAACTATTTTGCTGTTTCCTTAACTCTGTTTATCCAAAATCAGTGATTGCTTTTAATAACTTCTTGGGTTAAATAAAAAGTCAAGGTCACTTTTACATGCCTAAGGTGCACTGGACACAAGGTGCTAAACCCATATTTGTATAGAATAAGCAGCACTCAGTGGCGGATGTGGTCAGTATCACGCTGGCCATCTTTTCTTCCTAAGTCATTTCCTGATACTCATATTAGACTGGTTTGACTGTAAACATGTGAAACTGCCCTGATGTGGCTTGAAGCCAAGACCACGGGTACAACAGGTGATTGTCTAGGCGGCACGACGCCAAGATTCCATGACTGTGTAACACGACATAATAGCTTCATGAGACAGACACGTTAAAGGGACAGTTCAAATATAGTTGGGTAATGTTACAACAGACTGGACATTAGAAGTTGAGAAAAGCATTTCTTCTATAACATTTAACTCTTTTATTCTCAGATGTATCATGTGTGATAACCGTCAAGCATTTCGTTATGAATCCAAACCATTGTGTAATGTGGTTTCTTATTTTTTTTACATTTGGTCTGAACATAATAAATAAACCTGGTTTCCCCAGTGCACCACCACTGTTAATTTAACCTCCATGAAAGTAATGTACTGTTTCCGTTTCATAGTGGTTGTTCTCCACACAGAACATCTCCTGAGAAATATTCTGGAACTGAGGAATTTTGAAAGGGTAGCAGAAGATTAAAAGCACTGATTTTCTTGTTTAGTTTTTGTGAAATATGTCCATGATTCATATCAGCTTGTTTGACTGGAAATATGAATACAAGCACTTGCTTACTCTTATTTTAAGCAACAATTTAATTATTTGTATGTTTCTAAATGAATGAAATAACTGTGTGTATGTTTGTTAGTAAATTATTATAATTGTTTGCTTAGCCTGGAATACAACTCTGGCCATTCCACTTTTCTTCTTGATTTCTGCTTGCTTTTATACTTCTCTATGTTGAAATCCCACACTGCTACCACAGTAAACTCACAACAAGAGACTAATTAACAAAGTTTCATGACTCGAGGGGTTGGGGCATCACTGTGTGTAGATCACAATAATAATAATAGTGAATGCTAAACCTCCAATATTCTTCGCGGAAGTCATACACACGGATTTCATGAAACACATGTCGAGACAACAACAAGGATACAAATAAGTAATTTTTACATTTATGTTTTCTTGTAGAGTTGTTCATGTAGTTGTATCGGTGTGTTTATTTGTGTGGTTACTTTTGATCATGTTTTAATAAAGCTTCCCATCTTCTCCTCGATTTTTAGTGATTCATTCATTTTGGTGTAGGGTTTGCACAGAATATTCTCCAGGCAGCACTCTGTGACTTCTTACTTCTCATCTTTTCTGCTGCTCAATGCTGTAGTTCTAGAGAAACTCAGAAAGCAAATTCCTTCAGGAGGATTACATCATTTTTGTTCAACTGCCATTGTAAGATAACATAAAATAACTAATCTTACTGGACTGATGCACTGGGGTTTATTGTGGCTAGACTCATGATTATACTACTATAGCACCACACCTGTGCTAAGTAAACAGGAGACACATCAGCAGTTTCAGTTTCCCCTCCCCAGGTGTTTCCTATTGTCAAGAAAAAGGCAGGTTTAATCATGAACAAGAGAGACGATCTGCAAGAAAGCTAGAAATGACAGCCCCTTCATTAAAAGTCCAATGACTAATTAATTACTCGCTTGCTCTTAACATAATGATAAACCATTTTGATTTTGTTAAATAGGGTTGAATCACAAATACGACATACAGTTAACAGAACAGTACAAAAATTCAAAAATCAATACACAATCTATACTTATACGGTTGTCTTAGAACCGAAAATCTATCATTCGAAAGCGATGTTCAAATGTATGTTGTACAACTAAATTATTTAGTACTACTACTAGTACTAGTAGTACTGCTGGTTAAGTGTTGGTGGCCGGTGTACAGTATGTACTTTTCTTTCAGTGTGACATATTTCTGCCTACACTTTCACTTTCAGTGAAAGTTTCAGTTATAACTGAGTCTAGTCTTATTTATTGAATTATTGAATATATTGTTTTATTGTTTACTGACTGTTCCCTTTTCTTAAGTTATTAACCAAATGAGCAGATTAATCAGTAAATATCTGTGTTTTCAGATTTACTAGATAATGATATAACGTAAACCACATTTACAGATGTGCATGCAGTGGACGATATCCCGCTACTTACAATCAAATACGCGGATGTTGAAAGTTCATTGACTACTTACTGGAGTACACCAACGTCCCAGGCTGCGTGTAAGTAGGTCACGTCACTAAATCAACACCAGGGAACAGGTTTAGGTGGGGTTTTTTTTTATATAGGCGGCAGAGTGGCTGCTAAACAATCACTTGCAAGCCTATTGTACATATATTATAAATTAATGTAACAAATATTGAAAAACTATATTTATGAAAGATTATAAACAAAAGAGAACGCTAAACTGTATAACGTATATTCATCATCATCAAATGCCATGCCGATAAGCGTGGGCGGTCATGTTTTCCCATCTTACACAGTCAATAGAGTCGTGGAACAGCTCTGTGTTCTTGTCCCGACCATGCTATGTGGTCAAGCATTCCAGATATTTACTTCTCTGCCTTACCCTTGTTCTGTTCCCCCAATCTTGCCAGTTGTTGCCAAGTTCTTTCGTTTACTTCTTCTCAAAACGTACAACTTTCTCCATTCTAACACTCCATTCTTCCATTCCATTAGTCATTACCCCTTAGTTAACCCTCATTAACCCATTAGTCATTACAGATGACGAAGTGAATGCAAGAATCTCCAAGGCCAGTGCGGCCTTTGACAGACTGTACAAGAATGTACAAGACAGAATGTACAAGAATGTACAAGAATGTATGGGACAGAACTGGAATAAGCCTGCAAACGAAGCTAAAAGTCTACAAAGCAGTTGTATTATCCACACTGCTATATGCTTGTGAAACCTGGACTGTTTATCAGCGACACGCTAGGAAATTAAACCACTTCCACACAGTCTGCCCAAGGAAGCTACTGAAGATTAAATGGCAAGACAAGATTCCAGACACTGAAGTCCTAGAAAGAGCGTCCATGCCCAGTATCCACACCATACTGACGAAGAATCAGATTCGCTGGGCTGGTCACTTGACTCGCATGTCAGATCACAGGCTTCCTAAACGAATTTTTTACAGCGAACTGCGTTGTGGTAAACGCTCCCAAGGTGGCCAGAGGAAACGCTTTAAAGACACTCTGAAAATCTCACTGAATGCTTTTGGAATTCATCATGACACCTGGGAGGCTGCAGCCAGAGACCGAAATTCGTGGCGTGCATCATTACGCAAGGGTGCAGTCATATGTGAGGCAACCAGGACTGCAAGAGCTTTGAAGAAAAGGCAGGACAGAAAAACCACTGCAGGAAATCCTCCTCAAGAAACGTGAAGCATTCTTTGCCCACATTATCAAAGAACATTTCGAGCCAAAATAGGCCTTATCAGCCATCTTAGAACCCACGGCTCCATACCTTCAACCCCACTAGATGAAATGAATGGTCATCATCATTCTTGATGGACAAACAACAGTCATTACCCCTACCCCGTTCAACTTCACTCTCAGAAGAAAAGTTATGTTAAGGTCAATTACCTGGCTGGGATTAATAATCATATGACCCAGTCAGCCAAACTTCGGATATTAATTTTAAGGGAATTGTTGTCCACAGAGGGTAATTGCTTTTGTGTTTAAGTACGTATATTGCTTTTGTGTTTACAAGTGCGTATATTAATATTATTATTAGTATTATTAGTTAAATTACACATATACAATATTGAAATCCAAAATAGAATGACTTGCGAATGAGTGCGAGCTTTTGGTTTCGTGTTTAAATATAATCGTCAAATGTGCTAGCAAAGGAACTGGACATTCAGATAAATAAAACGAGTGGAATCGTAACTGGCCTATGATACTGACAGAAGTTATGAAGAGGGCAATTGTATGAAAGGAGAAATGAACTAAACACGACGGTGTCGGGAGAGAGAACTGCTAGAACTGCAAGTTTGAACATGTCCGCTCCTCTCCTGCTGCAGACGACCCGCGGTGCCAGGGAAGATAGGAGACAGCATACATACCCGTACATCTGTGATCTGTTCATTCACATGATCCTGTTTGTGTTAGTTAGTATTTCTTAGAGCATTCTATTCCAGGTAAGTTCTAGTTTTCATTTAAGTATAACTAAAGCTTTTTGGGACCTGAATATATATTAATATAAAATTATTATTATAAATAAAAGAGGGAGATCCAGATCAAGAGGATAGGATAGACTAGAGCGATCCGAAGAGAATGGTTGCTGCCTCTGGAGCGGTCTCGGCTGACAAAGATTAGTTTCATCTTCGTGCCAGGGCATGCGGGAGTACAAGGAAATGAGCGGGCTGATAAGCTCGCAGGTGAGGCTACTGTGGAGGGCGGTCGCGCCATGGACCAGGCTGACATTTGAATGCTCTACGAGAAGTAAGACTCTTGCGTGAACCAAGTCTTCAAGTGATGACTGTGAATCTACAACATGGCCAGACTGCGAGAACATCAAATTAAAAGAGGGGTGGCCAAACAAGAACACTACGCAGGAAGCCAAAGAAGATTGATAAACCAACACAGAATTGGTGTCGTTAGCCGCTACACGCTGCGGGATTTGCTGAGGAGGGGATCCGAGCACTTATGGACTGAATGGTTCGATGTGCAATGAGGATGATCTGTCAACTAACTATAAAAGGGAGAGTTTATTATATATACATAGCTGAAGTATGAATAAACAGATACTTATACATAGCTGAAGTATGAGTAAAGGGATACTTTATACATAGCTGAAGTATGAGTAAAGGGATACTTTATACATAGTTGAAGTATGACTGTTTAAATATCAAGAATAATTTTCCAGATTAGTATCCCCAATACAAATAATTTAATTGTGTCACCAGGCGTGTTCAAGAATTGTTAACTTGCGTTTCTGTACACTTACTGTTTATAGGCATACATCTTTGTTTACATTACCGACCTACTATTTCCTACTATTTATGTCCTGATCATTCTGGTCCAAGCTGACAGTAATATGTGCCGCCTCAGAGAGACTTGATTAGGCAATTAAAACATCAGGCTTTCGACTGACTGGCCTGATGAATTAACAAATAAACAAGAACATGCTACTCATATATAGTGCAGGAAAACCTGATATATCATTATATGTGAAGCTGGTTGAAAAGAGAGAGGAGAGAGATAGATAACGAAGCTAGTGTGAGAGACAGAGATATGAGAAAGATGTGTTGAAAGACATAAAAAAGTGATAACTTTTATATAATATAAATAAGATAATAAAAGTGACAAAAAAGAAATAATTTAGATAAACAAATATTTAAAACATCAGTTCATAATCATAGTTCCTAATATTTGTTTATTGAAAAGTCGCTTTCACCCAATTAATTCCTGAAGAATAAAAAAAAAAAAATAGTGTCCTGCAGGGAATCAAACCAACAGCTCCCGCTTATCAGGCAGAGACACTTACCACTGTGCTACTGAGGATACAATTTTGAATCATCAAAAATATATAAACATAGCCACGCTCATGTCCCGATGACGTCACATACGTTAAGTCACGTGACTTGGCAAATCACGTGATCATCCGGGAAAGTTCCGCTATGAATAAAGGGATCATTTGTTCATAGCCGGGGTATGAATAGACACTTCGATTATAAAATAAATAACCACAATTCACAATCATCAGCTACTAATTCAAGACAATGCTCACTCGAGTGATGTGATTATCTGCACAGATGGTTCGGTGTCAAGAGGTGAGAGAAGTGACTGGGGGTTCATAGCAAAGCTAATGGTCGACGTTTGGTGCAGGAGAGCCTGGCATATGATACCACAACATCCACCTTAAGAATGGAGGTGGAGGCAGTCACTGCGGCTCTCCGCTGGATGGAGAATAGGACACACACACATCGTGATTGTAACTGACTCAGAAAGCATGCTGACGAGGGTGAGGACGGGCAGGCTTCGTGCGGAATGGATTGCTTCGCTTCGGAGGTCACGGGTGACAAGCATCGCCTGGATCTTTTCTCCGGGGCATGCAGGTGTGCTGGGAAATGAACAGGCGGACAGATTGGCTGGCTCTACAGAACTTGGTGGAGTATTAATACATGACAAGGCAGACATGGTTGCGGCCTTGTGGGAGCACATGTACACCTCGGAGGAGCAAATGGATTACCATGGTCTGGCAAGAATGAGACAGCGAGGAGTGACGAGGGGATCTGGCCAACGCTCAACGCTCAGAGGAAAGGCGAGACGGACATATAATCAGATTGCTACTGGTACTATTGGTGTTGGAACTCTTCGCTGGCTGCTGAGGATGGGAACGGAGCGCTTATGGGAATGCTGTGATGTCGATTCCTAAATCAATCAATCAATCAATTCACAATCAACTTCACGTAAATATGTAAAGGGAGAGTTTATTCGCAACCAAGTTGCGAATAAACGAAGTCTCTGTTCGCAACCAAGAGTAGATACAAACAAGCTGTGGGAAATCCTTAACCCTTTACAGGGCAGACGCTTGTCTGTTTTTTAGCCCTGAACGGGCAAGATTTTTTCAGGTTTGGTAAAATTTCGGGTCACGTTAGTAAAAACATCACAAATAAGGTGTTAGTCAACCGATTTTAGTTAAATAAACAACACAAGGAAGGGAAAAGCATGCAGAATATGTTACTCATGTGATTGTTGTTGGTAATCCATATATGAACACAAATATTTACAAAATACAGCATGTTGTTTGTGATTTTCCGTCATCTATACGGCAATTTACAAACACAATTTCAGAATCATAATCACGTTCTTTAAAGTCCGACTCAGACTGCAAATGCAAAGTAACGCTTTGCACTGATATCTAGCTCCGATTAATAGTCAACTTCGTGCCCTTTAATGTCATTTAAATTGAACCTAGCGAAATCTCGGCTATCACTTGAAGAATCGCCGAAATCCATTTTGAAAAACAGCGTAAAAATCCCGAAAACTATGAAAAAAAGTCCGTAAAAGTCCGTTCAAATTCATACTATCGCGTTTACAAATGGCGGCCACGTTGTCAAGCTGTCGGCGAAAGCGAAAGTAGCCGTCGGAAGTGTCGGAAAGCCGAGAGATCGCGTTTTTACAATGCATAATAGTATCGGACGTAAATGGCCGCTATGCTCGTTTAAGTGATCGGCCGGTAATGGCCGCTCTGCCCTGTAAAGGGTTAAACAATATGGAGTAAGTCCACATCTAACAAACCAATGTAGAAGCTTATACAATTAAGCAGCCATGTGCGGGGAATGCCCAAGTCTGCCCCTGCCTAAAGTCTGAGTGGGTTTACCTGATGGTGAGGGACAAAGGTAATAGGAAAAATAATCCACATGCAAATATTAGTCCAGTGCACTCTCCAGTAGTGGCAGCTGTTAGTAGTAGCACGTATGTTGGCTACGCTTGCATTCATAGCAAACGAACAAACAACAACAAAATCAAATATCCAATACACCTCTCATGATATATTTGATATTTCCGTGAATTAATCCTGCACTGTGATGTATGGCTTGGTTTGGCAAATCAAAAGAATGTGTGTGTGTGTGTTTTGTTTTTTTAAATTTCCGGGCATGTTTACGTTCAGTAGTTTGCCATTTCTTTCTGAACTACCGACACTCATATCTCTGTATGAAAATCAACGCAAAGGCGGTCTGCTTCCAAATCGCTGCAGTTAGGTTTTGAACGTGGTATGCTAACGTAGGATTACGAAATGCATTCATAACTACTTCACTACAGATCTGGTGACTATTCATGTTTGTTTCAGAAGGTATCCGTGGCGAAGGGTTACAGACACGATTCGTAATCCTGTATACCTGGGTTCAAAACACAGCGGTGCTGGGTTTTTTTTTTCTTTCGAAAAAGGTATTGGTGCCAGTCATTCAGAAAGCAATGGCAAACTACTGAACATAAGATTTGCCTAGAAGTCATGAACAGCCAAAAATGCTTCACATCCAGTGAAGGACATGCAACTAAAAAAATATGCAGACTAAATAACTCATGGTTTTTGTATTTATTTCTTCTAAAGTGCATGATTTGGTATTTTATAAAAGTTGAAAGTCACCATAAATCCTAAGGCTTATTACATTATTCATAATTTTTATTATTACATAATATGCGTGGTGCACTAATTTTGCATATGCAAATATGTGCCATATTATTAAAATGGCTTTAGGAGAAAGGAGGAGGAGGAAGAATGAGAAGGAGTAGGAGGGGTTGGAGTGCAGGAAGAGGGAGTTTAAGGTTTTCATTTGAATTTTGCATTCTAACGGTGGCTCTCAAAATAACAACCTGAGTTATCTCCCTTAGCGAGAAAAAAAACCAAGGGCAGTTATCTGCCCTTAGCTTATGTGCTTTGTGGTCACACTTTTCCAAATGGGATCCCAATATGCCAATGTTAAATATTAAACTATCTCATCTCATCATGTTCCTCTTGTACCTTGCAGGTGTCGAGGTGAAGTATAAACTTCGTGAGAGTGTCCGGTTATGGGCTTCGTATATCGACATTCCCATGGATTCTGTTATTCCCTCCGTCCAACGTTTACGTGGTCGGCCTCTTCCTCTGTTTCCATCTGGTCTGTACATCATTGCTTGTTGTGGCATGCTGTTGACTGGTAGCCTACTTGCATGGCCAAACCATTTGACTTGCTGCTTTCTAATAAAATCTAGAGCAGCTTTAACCCCTACTTTAGTCCTGATTTCTTCATTTCTGATCTTATCTCTTCTTGATACGTTGAGTATTCTTCTCAGAAACCTCATTTCTGTTGTTGTGATTTTTGTTTTCTCTTTTTCTGTCATTGTCCAGGTTTGGCATTGGTAGCACAGAGTTGGTAGGAAGATTGTGTTGTAAAGTGCTTTCTTAGTAGTTATTGATACATGTTTGTTCTTTAGTATTGGTGCCATTTGTCCAATGAGTTGATTTGCCTTATTGCACCTATTTTCGATCTCGTCTTCTAATTTTCCATTTGATGATATTATACTTCCTAGGTACTTGAAACTCTTTACTTGTTTCAAGGGATGTTCGTTTAGGTGAATTGTTGCTGTTTGTTCTTCTTTAGTTATAGTCATTACCTCTGTTTTGCTTGTGCTAATTTTCATGTTATGTTCCCTACACATTCTATTCATGTGGTCTTGTAATTCAGCTTCTGATTTTGCTATTAGTGCTTGGTCGTCCGCAAACAGGAGTTCTCTAATGGTTAGATTTGCAGATGGTTCTTCTTCTGTGTTCTCGTCATGCGGTATTCTTGTGGTCTCTGCTTGGCTGGTTTCTTTGCATATGTTGTCTATATATGTTATGAACAAGAGAGGGGACAGGACACAACCTTGTCGTACTCCGGGTCTTATGGTGAAGGGTTCTGAGTGTCATCCAGTCGCTCTCACTATGCATTCAGTGTTGTATAAGCTTCTACATAGGGTTGTTAGATGTGTACTCATTCCATATTGTTTAAGGATTTCCCACAGCTTGTTTCTATCTACCCTATCAAATGCCTTTTCTTAGTCGACAAAGGCTAAGTAGAGTGTTTCATTGAATTTGATTGATTTTTCTATAAGTTGTCTAAGAGCAAAAATGGCATCTGTGCATCCTTTGTTTTTCCTAAATCCAAGTTGTGTTTCGCTTAGCTGGGGTTCTATAGTACTTCGTAATCTTTTCTCACGCATTTTGCAAAATATTTTCCCAGTATGACTCAACAGTGAAATGCCTCTGTATTGTGTGCAATCTCTTTTGCTGCCTTTGTTTTTCCAAATTGGGATAATTATGGCGTTTCCCCAGTCTCGTGGTGTCTGTTCTTCCCAAACATCGTTGAATAGTCTATGTAGCCATGCTGTTCCTACTTCTCTTGCTGCTTTAATTAGTTCATTTGGTATTTCATCTTGTCCTGGTGATTTGTTCAATGGGGCTAATCTGACGGCTTCTATAATTTATTCTTTCAGTATGTCTGGTCCTAGCTCTTCGGTGGCATCTGTGTTTGTTTCTTGAATTCCTGTGACATCTGATGGGATATTCAGAAGTTGTTTGAAGTACTCTTTCCATCTTATTAGGATTTGTTTTTGTTCACTTATTGGTTCTCCATTTTAGCTGTTAATTATTTCAGTTGGGTCAAAGGGTTCTCCTCTGGTTCTCATTGCATTTATCTTTTTGTAGAAGTTTTCTAGTTGCCTCCTAGTAGTTTTTATTTAGGGTTTCTCCATACTCCTAGTCTTTTTGTTTTTCTCTCTTTACTTTTCTTTCACATGTCTTCTCGCTATTCTATATTCTATGTAATCGTATTCCTGTTTGCTCTTCGACCACTTTTTATATTTGTCCTTTTTGTCTTTTACAGCTTTCTTTACTTCTGCGTTCCACCAACTTGTTATTTTCTTTATACGTATGTTGCGTTTTTTCGTGGTTCCACATGTTATTTTTGCAGTATTTAAAATGCTTGATTTGAACATCTCCCATTCTTCTTCCACTGCCTTTCTTTCTATAGGTAATTTTACAATGATTTTGGTTGGTTCTTTCTCATAATTTTCCCTCACTGCCTCGTCTTTGAGGTTTTTTAAGTTTACTGATTTTGCATGGCATGTATTTTCCTGGTCTTTGCTTTCTTCTGCTGATGGTTCTTATTGTGGCAACGACTGCTTTGTGGTCTGTGTTTATACTTAAGTTGGGCACTGCCCTTGTATCTAATATATTTCTCTTCCTGTTATTTCTTGTTAATATAAAATCAATTTGGCTTTTAGTATCTAGATCGTAACATTTATATCATGTGTATATTTGGGAGTACTTTGTGTTTATAGAATGTGTTTGTTATTTAGAGGTCATGTTGGCTGCATAGCTCTATCGGTCTACTTCCGTTATCATTTCTTTCATTATGTTAGTCTCCAAATGCTCCAAGATGTTTTTATATACCCGCTCTGTTGTGTCCTAGTCTTGCATTGAAGTGTCCCATAACTATGATGTTGTTCTGCTTATCTATTTTATTTAGCACATCATGGATGTCTTCGTAGAATTCCTTGCATTCTTGCTCATTATTGTTGTATTACATGGTGCGTATATTTGTACATATGTTGTAATTTGTTGTTCTTTTATACTCACTGTTATGATTTTTTTCTAATGTATATTTTATTTCTAGTATTCCTCTTGCCAGCCGTGGTTCAATGACTAATCCCACACCTTGTCTTGCCCTTTCTTGCTGTTCCGCTACAGAGTAGACAAATGTGTAACCGTGGTGGATCTCCTTGCATCCTTTCCTTTTTATTCTGGTGTCCGCTATTCCCATCAGTCCAATTTTCCTCTCTTCCATTGTTTCTATAAGTTCTTCTTTTTTTACTATTAAAACTGCAGACGTTCATTGTGCCTATATTTTGAATCGCTGATCTATCTTGTCCATTAACATTGCCAGGTCTATATCCATTTGGGTCAGTCCGTTTATACTTCTTAGTTTTTCTACGAGCAGTATGAAGATCCCCTGCCGGCTTGCTAGGCCAGTCGCAGGTTTATTACAAAAATCTGACCATAGGGAGCCCATCCAGTTGCAATATTTCATTTGGCAAATAAAATTCACGTTAAACAAAGACATCTATTGGATCCATCGATTCCGACGCCCGACCACTTCATCGCTGCCTGGGGGCAGACTTCGTTTTAGTAATTAGTAAGAATGTGAAAAAATCTTATGCAGTAAGTCAGTATGATTGAACATCATGTTTAAATGCTAATTGAACCTGTACAGTTCTGCTGTGTGGCTGTGAACCATGGAAGGTGAACAAACAAGAAGTGCTATATTACACTTGCTACTACTTCTAGTGCACTGGGCTGATCTTTGCATGTGGATTAGCTTTCCCTGTTACCAGTGTTCCTCACCATCAGGCAAACCCACTCCGACTTCTGAGGTACTTCTAATTTACATCCCCAGGTCAAGGATGAAAAGTCAACATTTTAGTCCAACTGACCAGTGTAGAGGTTGAACTTGCTAACTCAGCATCAGCACATTGGATGTTTAAGAACATGTGCTCTTATCCATTTGGCCACGCTGACCTCTCATGGATTGATGCACAGGCAAGACTTGGCATCCCATGTAGGAGATGGGGCATAATTTGGTGTATTACTCGAAATATTCTAAATGGAAACTATGATGATTACAACATCAAGTGCCTTTTTCAACAATTTGCAATCTCAGACAGCATGGATTAATTAATTGATGATCACATTAAATTTTTTCAGTTCTATTCTGTTTCCATTCAGACATTAATGGTTGATTTTTGTCTTCTAGATTTAGATACTCAGTGATAAAAATGATGGAGGATTTTCGTCACGTGTACCTCAGACTTTGTAAAGACCATCACATTGATCCTCAGGATTGCGTCTTGGAGAAACTGAAAAGGTATTGCTTGAATAAATGTTATGTTGACTTTCCCTGCCATATGGTAATGCATGCCTGTCAGTCCACCAGTATAAGGACTGGGAAGTTTCAAAATGGTGTGACTTCTGTGACAGACTGTTCACGACCGCGCCAGGAACTCAGAGTAGTGACCCCAGAGTCAATTTTCTTACAGGGATCCAAGCACTTTATCGGCGCTGGATGACTTGCATTGAACGCAGTGGTGACTACATGGGAAAATGATACATTTGTTCTTTACTTTTTCAGAATATATTCACACACAAAAAAGGTTTTCATTTGAAGCCCCCTCATACCAAGGGAGACCTGGTGGCACAATGGCTTGCATGCTTGCCTGTCAGTGTGGAGGTCGTGAGTTCAAATTCCCATAGTGGTGGATTGTATTTGTAAAATCGCTGCTCTCAGGTTAACCCAGGCTTTAATGTGTACCAGGAACCGTGCAGGGAAGTCAAGGCAGCCAACATGATATCACCCATCAAGTGATATCACCCATCAAATGATATCACCCATCAAGTGATATCCATCAAGTGATATCACCCATCATATGCCGCTTTTGATAAAAGTGTGCAGCTAGCATCGTGCACCTGTAAACCTCATGGCATGTAAAGTTATTCTTCACTTGTTTGCTGTGATGATAAATGGGCCAGTGCGCTAACAACTATGTCACCACTTAGCATATTAAAATGGGTATTAGTCAGTGAGAAAAGCTCGGTAAATACTTTTCAGGAGGTACAGTCAGATGTGTCAGCCGATTAATGCAAATATTGCAGCTCTGCTGCAGACAGACAGTGCAACTATCACAGCTCTACTGTAAACAATACAAATATCACAGCTCTACTGTAGACAGTACAAATATCACAGCTCTACTGTAAACAGTACAAATATCACAATTGTACTGTAAACAGTACAAATATCACAGCTCTACTGTAAACAGTACAAATATCACAGCTCTACTGTAAACAGTACAAATATCACAGCTCTACTGTAAACAGTACAAATATCACAATTGTACTGTAAACAGTACAAATATCACAGCTCTACTGTAAACAGTACAAATATCACAATTGTACTGTAAACAGTACAAATATCACAGCTCTTCTGTACACAGTACAAATATCACAGCTCTACTGTAAACAGTACAAATATTACAGCTCTACTGTAAACAGTACAAATATCACAGCTCTACTGTACACAGTACAAATATTACAGCTCTACTGTAAACAGTACAAATATCACAATTGTACTGTAAACAGTACAAATATCACAGCTCTACTGTACACAGTACAAATATTACAGCTCTACTGTAAACAGTACAAACATCACAGCTCTATTGTAAACAATACAAACATCACAGCTCTATTGTAAACAATACAAATATCACAGCTCTATTGTAAACAATACAAAAATCACAGCTCTATTGTAAACAATACAAATATCACAGCTCTATTGTAAACAGTACAAACATCACATCTCTATTGTAAACAATACAAATATCACAGCTCTATTGTAAACAATACAAATATCACAGCTCTACTGTAAACAGTACAAACATCACAGCTCTATTGTAAACAATACAAATATCACAGCTCTATTGTAAACAATACAAATATCACAGCTCTATTGTAAACAATACAAACATCACAGCTCTACTGTAAACAATACAACTATCACAGCTCTACTGTAAACAGTACAAATATCACAGCTCTACTGTAAACAGTACAAATATCACAGCTCTACTGTAAACAGTACAAATATCACAGCTGTACTGTAAACAGTACAAATATCACAGCTCTACTGTAAATAGTGCAAATATCACAGCTCTACTGTAAACAGTACAAATATCACAGCTCTACTGTAAACAGTACAAATATCACAGCTCTACTGTAAACAATACAAATATCACAGCTGTACTGTAAACAGTACAAACATCACAGCTCTGTTGTAAACAATACAAATATCACAGCTCTACTGTAAACAGACAGTACAAATATCACAGCTGTACAGTAAATAGTGCACATATCACAGCTCTACTGTAAACAGTACAAATATCACAGCTCTACTGTAAACAGTACAAATATCACAGCTCTACTGTAAACAATACAAATATCACAGCTCTACTGTAAACAGTACAAATATCACAGCTGTACTGTAAACAGTACAAACATCACAGCTCTGTTGTAAACAATACAAATATCACAGCTCTACTGTAAACAGACAGTACAAATATCACAGCTGTACAGTAAATAGTGCACATATCACAGCTCTACTGTAAATAGTGCAAATATCACAGCTCTACTGTAAACAGTACAAATATCACAGCTCTACTGTAAACAGTACAAATATCACAGCTCTATTGTAAACAATACAAATATCACAGCTCTATTGTAAACAATACAAATATCACAGCTCTACTGTAAACAGTACAAATATCACAGCTGTACTGTAAACAGTACAAACATCACAGCTCTGTTGTAAACAATACAAATATCACAGCTCTACTGTAAACAGACAGTACAAATATCACAGCTGTACAGTAAATAGTGCACATATCACAGCTCTACTGTAAATAGTGCAAATATCACAGCTCTACTGTAAACAGTACAAATATCACTACTCTACTGTAAAGAGACGGTGCAAATATCACAGCTCTACTGTAAACAGTACAAATATCACTACAGTAGACAGTAGAAATATCACTACTCTACTATAAACAGACAGTGCAAATATCACAGCTCCACTGTAAACAGACAGTGCAAATGACACATCTTTACTGTAAGCATGTCTGTGCAAATATCACAGCTCTACTGCAAACAGACACAGTTAAAAATAATATCACAGCTCTACTGTAAACAGACAGTGCAAATGGCATTCAACATTTAAAAATACTGGATGAATCCTGAAGATGACAAAGAATAGAAAACGATTATTCCTTTCTGTTATTCATGACTGTTTACTACACTCTTGAATTAACTTGATCACGTTGTTTGGCTCCTACAGCTTAGAACAAGGATCTAAGAACAAGACGGTATTAGATCTATCAACTACCAGCCTAACACCGAAAACATGTGCTGTCCTAGGGAAAGTCCTAGCAACAGACAGGACATTTGTGGAGATCAAGTTTTCTGACTGCATGCTTGCTGAAGATGGTAAGATTGGTTATGTTGTTTTGCCTGTTTTCTCTGATTCAACCATCCTGTGTTTTATGGGTATCATTGTACTGCTTGACTGGTCTATAAAATGTTGGCAACTGGCAAGATCGAGGAGAAGAGGGCAAGGGGAGGGCAGAGAAGTAAATACCTGGATGGCTTGGCCACGCTGTATGGTCGAGACAAGAACACTGAGCTGATCCACGACTCTGGTGATCGAGTGAGATGGCAAAACATGACTGCCCACGCTTATCGGCATGGCACATGATGATGATGAAAATGTTGGGGGCTGCCACTATATACCCATTATGCCTCATGGCGTACAAATGGATCCTTCACTTACTGTTCACTGACATTCTACTGTGACACCCGTGAATCTGCATCATTGTCTAGAATGAGAGACTTGGAAGTTAGATTGGGCAAGGCCAGACACAAGAGACACATTAGGAGACTGAGGCACCTCGTCAACCAGCACAGAACTGGAACTATTAGCCATTGAGCGCTGATGCATATGTTGGGGGGTGGATCTGAGCACCTATGGACATGTACGGAGTGCAAGGATGATACCCCAACAGAAAACTAACTAACTATGTATTCTTCTGCCACTCATCTGCCTAGGGTATAGACATCTGCTTTCTCAACAATGTAGAATTGTATTATAATGTATATTCTGTTGGTTTCTCAACAATGTAGAATTGTGCAATGATTGATGTTTATTTTGTTGGTTTCTCAACAATGCAGAATTGTGCTATGATGTTTATTTTGTTGGTTTCTCAACAATGTAGAATTGTATTATGATGTATAATTTGTTGGTTTCTCAGCAATGTAGAATTGTACCGTGATGTATATTTTGTTGTTTTCTCAACAATTATTGTTATGTATATTTTGTTGGTTTCTAAACAATGTAGAATTGTAGTATGATGTATATTTTGTTGGTTTCTCAACAATGTAGAATTGTGTCATGATGTATATTTTGTTGGTTTCTCAACATTTATTGTGATGTATATTTTGTTGGTTTCTAAACAATGTAGAATTGTAGCATAATGTATATTTTGTTGGTTTCTCAGCAATGTAGAATTGTACCGTGATGTATATTTTGTTGGTTTCTCAACAATGTAGAATTGTGTCATGATGTATATTTTGTTGGTTTCTAAACAATGTAGAATTGTATCATGATGTATATTTTGTTGGTTTCTCAACAATGCAGCTGTCAAAGGACTAGCTCAAGGACTTGCTTACAATACATTTTGTCGCAAACTTGACCTCAAGGTGAGTTCGCTGGATTTATGTTGTTTGTCAGAACGTAGTCTTCTTAGGCAGTTAATTTCTCAAAACTTGAACATCTTGATTCAAATATTATCTTCTCATCTCTCTATTATCTTCTCTGAGCCCTTTCCTGTCACCAATGGAGTGAAGCAAGGCTGTGTCCTGGCACCAACACTGTTCAGCCTCACATTTTCAGCCATGCTGACGAATGCCTTCGAAAACATTGACACTGGAATAGACATCAACTACCTCATGGATGGAAAGTTGTTCAATCTCAGAAGGCTGAAAGCTAAAACCAAAACTCCCAGCGACACCATCAGAGAGCTCCTGTTTGCTGATGATTGCACTCTATATGCCAACTCAGAGGCAGACATGCAACACAATGTGTCAGCTTTCTCATATGCCTGTGCCAACTTTGGGCTCAATATCAACTTGGAGAAGACTAGTTATGTAACAGCCAGCTCCAGGGAATAATCATACAGTGCCGAATATCAAGGTGAATGGTCATAGACTAAGTGTTGTGGACAAATTCACCTATCTTGGCAGTACTGTGTCCCAAGCTGCCATAATTGATGATGAAGTGAATGCAAGAATCTCCAAGGTCAGCGCGGCCTTTGGCAGACTGTACAAGAATGTGTGGGTCAGAAATGGAATAAGCCTGCAAACATAGCTGAAATTCTACAAAGCAGTTGTATTATCCACACTGCTGTATGCTTGTGAAACCTGGACTGTTTACCAGCGACATGCTTGGAAATTAAACCACTTCCACACAGTCTGCCAAAGGAAGCTATTGAAGATTAAATGGCAAGACAAGATCCCAGACACTGAAGTCCTAGAAAGAGCATCCATGCCCAGTATCCACACACTACTAATGAAGAATCAGATTTGCTGGGCTGGTCATTTGATTCGCATGCCAGATCACAGGCTCCCTAAACAAATTTTTTACAGTGAGCTGCGTTGTGGTAAACTCTCCCAAGGCAGCCAGAGGAAATGCTTAAGGACACTGAAGATCTCACTAAAAGCTTTTGGAATTCATCATGACACTTGGGAGACTGCTACCAAAGACTGAAATTTGTGACATACATCTTTAAACAAGAGTGCAGTCACTTGTGAAGCAACCAGGACTATGTGAGACAGTCTGCATAACCACTTTGTCATGTAGGCACCAGAAGCCAAGCCCTGCAACACAATACCCACGGAGATGTAACTTAGTATCGGGTTGGGAGGAAAGCACTACACCCGTCTCATTCCAATAGATACAAGTTTATTTTCAGGACTCAGACAACCTGAATCTTAGTGCATCAGAGTTCAGAGTTGCATTTTGTTTTAGAAAATATTAGCAAAAATTTTCTAGGTGATTCACGACCAAGCAACCAACTAACCAATAAATCCACCAACCGAGCAGTTCTCTGATCATGCAGATCTCAAAATAAAAGCAAATATTGTAGTTTATTTATGGGTTTCTGTTTATGCATTGCCCTGGAGAATATAACTTGAACTTTGACCACAGGGAAACAACATCCGAGGTTCAGGGACCGAAGCACTCGGCAAGATGCTGCAGCATAATAAATGTCTTGTGAGGTATGGTTTCCATTTGTAGATAATATCATTTCTCTGATATATGGATCATCTCTTGTATCATGTCTACGTGTGGATAATATCATTTCTCTGATATATGGATCATCTCTTGTATCATGTCTACGTGTGGATAATATCATTTCTCTGATATATGGATCATCTCTTGCATCATGTCCATTTGTATATAATGTCATTTCTCCAAGACAAAGATCATCTCTCGTATCATGTCCATGTGGAGATAGCTGTCCTATAAAATGTTATATCACCTATGCAGAATATTTATGATGTTATGTCCTGTCACAGTTAATTGTGGACATCACATTGTTTACTATATCTAGATAGTTAATTATATTGTTTTCTTGTGCAAACAACTGATCACTAGCATATTCCTTCCTTTCTTATACATAATAAATCACTAAAATGTCCTTTTGTAAATATCAATGAAGTGGCCATGTGTACATATTGTCACTGTAATCTTCTCTTCTATGTAAGTTATAACTACAATGTCCTCTTGTATCTAACATCATTGTAAAGTCCTCTTGAATATAACCTATCACTATAATGTCCTCTTGTACATATCACTATGATGTCCTCTTGTATGTCAATTATCACTATAATGTCCTCCTGTACATAACTTATCACTATGATATCATCTTACATCTAGTCTAACACTGTAATGTCCTCTTGATCTAGCAAGAGGACATAATACTAACACTAATGTCCTCTTGCTCATAACTTGACACTGTAATGTTCTTTTACATTTAAACTATCCTCTTATACATAACTAGTCACTGTAATGTTCTCTTATGAAAACTTATTATAAAATCCTCATGTACAAACATACCCCATACACAACTTTATTCTCATCTCATTTCCTGCATGAAATCACTGTTTTCCTGTCCATGTTCTAGTCTATGTCTGGAATGGAATGGCATGGGGATGCTGGACAACTCCTTTGCCGTGTTCAGTGATGGACTAGGTTCAAACACCTCACTGAAGGCATTAGACCTTCGCAACAACCAGATCAGCCACGATAGTGTTACAGAGTTGGCAGCCGCACTGAAGCGAAATGTTCACCTCAGGTCACTGGGTGAGTGGTGGCTTTTGTTGTCACAGGTCACTGGGTGAGTGGTGGCTTTTGTTGTCACAGGTCACTGGGTGAGTGGTGGCTTTTGTTGTCACAGGTCACTGTTTGAGTGGTGGCTTTTGTTGTCTCAGGTCACTGGGTGAGTGGTGGCTTTTGTTGTCACAGGTCACTGGGTGAGTGGTGGCTTTTGTTGTTACAGGTCACTGGGTGAATGGTGGCTTTTGTTGTCACAGGTCACTGGGTGAGTGGTGGCTTTTGTTGTCTCAGGTCACTGTGTGAGTGGTGGCTTTTGTTGTCACAGGTCACTGGGTGAGTGGTGGCTTTTGTTGTCACAGGTCACTGGGTGAGTGGTGGCTTTTGTTGTCACAGGTCACTGGGTGAGTGGTGGCTTTTGTTGTCACAGGTCACTGTTTGTTTGGAGGCTTTTGTTTTCTCAGGTCGCTGGGTGAGTGGTGTCTGTTGTTGTAACAGGTCACTGGGTAAGTGGTGTCTTTTGTTTAACAGGTCAATGAGTAAGTGGTGGCTGTTGTTGTCACAGGTCACTGGGTTAGTGGGAGATGTATGTAGTTGTTGGTGGCTTTTATTTTCTCAGTTAACTGAGAGGTGGTTTTTGTTTCTTTAGTCACTGGATGGCGGCTTTTGTTTCCTTGAGTCACTGGGTGGCTGGTTTTGTTTTGTCATTCACTGGGTGAGCAGTGGTTTTTTTTATTTTTGGTCAGTGGGTGAGTAGTGGATTTATTTCCTCGAGTCACTGGGTGGAGGACTTTGTTTTCTCAAGTCACTGGGTGGTGGCTTTTGTTTTCTCAGGTCACTTAGTGGTGGCTTTTAGTTTCCCAGGGTTTCAGTTGATACAGTAGAGACTTGTGGGAACATGTGGAATATGTGTGTCTACTTTTATACTTGTGTAGAGATGTAGGGGAAACTTGTGTGGCAGATATGTTGGGACTTGTTTCTTTATGTAACCAAAATAATATGAGCAATTAAAAAGACATGATCTATAGACATAAATAATACATTGATTCGACAGATCTCAGGTGGAATAACTGTGGCTTATTGGGTGGTCGGGCACTGCTGGAGATGCTTCAGAGCAATAAGACCTTGTCTAGGCTGGAGCTGGCAGGCAACAACGTGCCTACTGACATCCTCAAGTCTATAGGTCAGTTGTGTGTGTTTTCTTTCTGCACGCATGTGTTCATATATAAGGTATGGGGGGTCAGCATGGCCGAATGGATCAGAGCACTGGTTCTTAAACTTCTGGTAGTGCTGATGCTGAGGTAGGGGGTTCAACCCTTACACTGGTCGGTTGAACTAAAATGTTAACTTTCTGTCCTTGACTTACAAGTACGAGGGTCGTTCAGAATGTAATACTCCGCATCATTTTTCTTAGTTAATAATGAAGATAGAAGCATGAAATTTTGCACACTTCAAATTTGGCATGTGCTGATTGCATGCACCAAATTACAATCCAACTGGCCAAATAATATGGCTGCCCTAAACCGTTGAAATGGAGCATGTTAGTAACTTGCGCTAAAAGCTTTGAATTGTGATAGAATTTAGAATGTCTTGTTGCAGAGAAGGAAACTGTTGTGAACATTCACAAGTGTCTATGTGATGTGTATGGAAGTTTTGCAGTTGACAGGGGTACAGTCAGTCACTGGGTTCAAAGAATTTTTTAAAAATCAGGAATTGGCAATACAGAGCTGCTTGATCGGCCACACTGTGGACGTCCTGCCACAACCACTAGTGCAACAATGTTGAAATGCGCTGAGTGCATTATTCTTACTGATAGTTGATTGATTGATTGATTGATTTAGGAATCGACATCACAGCATTCGGGGCATTCCCATAAGTGCTCCGCCCCCATCCTCAGCAGCCAGCGAAGAGTTCCAACACTAATAGTACCAGTAGCAATCTTATTATAAGTCCGTCTCGCCTTTCCTCTGAGCGTTGAGCGTCGGCCAGATCCCTTCGTCACTCCTCGTTGTCTCATTCTTGCCAGACCATGGTAATCCATTTGCTCCTCCGAGGTGTACACGTGCTCCCACAAGGCCGCAACCACGTCTGCCTTGTCATGTATCAATACTCCACCAAGTTCTGCAGACCCAGCCAATCTGTCCGCCTGTTCATTTCCCAGCACACCGGCATGCCCCGGAGAAAAGATCCAGGCGATGCTTGTCACCCGTGACCTCCGAAGCGAAGCAAGCCACTCCGCACGAAGTCTGCCCGTCCTCACCCTCGTCAGCATGCTTTCTGAGTCAGTTACAATCACGATGTGTGTGTGTGTCGTATTCTCCATCCAGCGGAGAGCCGCAGTGACTGCCTCCACCTCCATTCTTAAGCTGGATGTTGTGGTATCATATGCCAGGCTCTCCTGCCCCAAACATCGACCATTAGCTTTGGTTATAACCCCCAGCCACTTCTCTCACCTCTTGACACCGAACCATCTGTGTAGATAATCACATCACTCGAGTGAGCATTGTACTCGAGGTCGCTGGGTGAGTGGTGTCTGTTGAATCACTACTCAACAATTGGCCTTACTGCTGTCAGTCAGCAATGAAGTGTAAATGCAGTTTAAACAATCTAGGATTTTCTAAGGTTTGTGCATGATGGGTTCCTCAAAGTCTCACAAATGACCACCTATTGCAAAGGAAAGAAATATCTTCTGAATTGGAGCATTTCAATGCTGATGGAGAGAACTTTGTGGCTAAGATCGTTACAGGGAACGAAACCTGGGCACATCATTTTGAATCTGAAACAAAAAGACATTCGATGTAGTGGCATCATACACAGTCACCATGAGGAAAGAAATTCAAGACATCTCCTTCAGCTAGAAAGGTCATGATTATTGTCTTTTGGGTTTGAACACATGGCAGGAGAGAGACACCCGGGGTCATGATCCAGGCGGTCCCTGGTCCGCCTGAAGAGTGTAAAAGGTAAAGAGCCAAAACATTGTGGGAAAGAGGATTTCTTTTGATGATCAGAAGCCTCCTATTGTGCTTGCACTGCGGCAGAATTTTTATCACTGAGAGTAGTTATAGTTACATTGGACTATGGTTGTTGGGAATGGGCAGCGGGTGAGACAGAAGTGTATGTGCGACACAGGACAAGTCACGCCCTGGCCATATGATTGTTGCACACCTGATAGGTCTGTGGTGGTGGTGGGGGGGGGGGGGGTGTTCGTTGCAATGACAAATTGACACTGTTTAAAGGAGGAGTCTGGCGTATAATACTATAATATCTAGCTTGAGAGTGGACGTTGTCATGGCTGCCTTCCAGTGGTTGGAGGGAAGCAGTCAGACATGTGTTTGTGATGGACTCAACAGAGTATGCTGTGGAAACTGGCATGTTTCAAAAGAAGTAGCTTGCATAGCTCGACAAGATGCCGGTTGTGAGAATATGGATTTTCTTTCCAAGGCATGCAGGTGTGTGGGGCAATGAACAGGTGGATAGATTGGCTGGTTAGCCCCTCTGGATGGAGAGCTACTTAATGATAAAGGTGATATGAAGGCTCTCTAGGACCAGATGGAGAGCTACTTAATGATAAAGGTCATGTGATGGCTTTCTAGGACCAGGTGGAGAGGGCAGTGAACAAACTGTCTATATCTGGAGAGAGTGGTTCATAAGGAAGTGATTAGAGGGTCTGATGACACTCAGTGAGGAAAAGCCATGTGGGATTTTAATAAAATCGCTACTGGAACTGTCAGCATTGTGGAACTCTCTAGTGGCTTGTGAGGAGAGGGATGGAGCATGTGTTGGAATGTCCCAAGTGCAGCAATATCGATTCTGTAACCAAGTTGCTGCTCTGTGGCCTGGGAGCAGTGAAGGTGTGGCACAATTCTCCGATGTACTTAGTCGATGGTTCAAAATTCTGTAACCAAGTTGCTGCTCTGTGGCCTGGGGGCAGTGAACGTATGGCACAATTCTCTGATGTACTTAGTCGATGGTTCAAAATTCTATAACCAAGTTGCTGCTCTGTGGCCTGGAGGCAGTGAAGGTGTGGCACAATTCTCCGATGTACTTAAGTCGATGGTTCAAAATCATCTGCAGACAATTTTGAAAGCAGACCGCATTGTGATGATTTTGATGGTATTAAGCATCAGTCATTCAGAAAGCATTGGCAAACCACTTAATGTAAAAATTGCTTAGTAAATCACAATGGGCTGAAATTCCTGGGGTTGATTGCGATGTCCTATAAAGGACAGGCAACAAGCTTTTTTAACCAAGTATTAACTGAGCCTCATTGTTGCATTCACGCAGAGACCACTGTTCAGAACAATGGAGACAGACAGGCAATTGTGGACGAGAATCTGAAGCGAACCCAGACCATGACCAAACACATCCGAGACATGGAGCAGGACAAAAAGTTACAGGTTGTTGCCCCTGATCTTTCTGTAGCCAGGCTGGTTACTCACTTTCTCTGCCTTCTGTGTGGACCACTGGGGTCCTGTGATTAGAATTTGGCATCATGCCGTGTTGAGACCTAGGGGTATCTCACTGTGATGCCCTATTAAATTACCATAATAATTAGTATTACTTAGTTATATGAGAGGGCTTCAAAGCACAACTTAAAATTGTTATAGAAATTACAATGACCATGCCATTATCTTGTAACCTGTCAGTATTGTTCTTAAGGATGTCAAGAGTGAAGATAACGTGACGTCGTGGTGCAAACGAATACGATGACGTCTTAACGACAGTTTAAAGATGGCTGTCCCACTTTTGACATGCACCAAAGAGCAGCAGTTTTCTGTTATGTGTGTTTTGATCAATAAAGGGGTGAAACCTAAAGACATTCATGGACGAATGAAGTTCCAGTAAGGTGATGCATGCCTGTCAGTCCAGCAAGTGTATGAGTGAAGTAGGAAGTTTCAAAATGGCATGACTTCTGTGACAGACTGTTTACCACTGGGTCAGGCATACCAAATAGTGACCCCAGAGTGGTTACAAACGAGACCAAGAGAACTTTTATCTACAGGAATCCCAGCACTTTATCGGCGCTGGAGGACTTGCATTGAACACAGTGGAGACTACATCAATTTGTCTTTACTTTTTCAGGATATATTCTCTCTCTCTCTCTCTCTCTGTCTCTCTCTGTCTCTGTCTCTCTCTCTCTCTCTCTCTCTCTCTCTCTCTCTCTCTCTCTCTCTCTCTCTCTCTCTCTCTCTCTCTCTCTCTCTCTCACACACACACACACACACACTCTCTCTCTCTCTCTCTCTCTCTCTCTCTCTCTCTCTCTCTCTCTCTCTCTCTCTCTCTCTCTCTCTCTCTCTCTCTGCAGGTTTTCATTTGAAACCCCCTCGTATATTGATTCCATTCCCGTTCAACTTTATAGAAGAAGTTATATTAGGGTCCACCGTCAGGCTCAGATTCAGCGACAATTTTGATATTAATTGGAAACAAATTGATTTTGGCACATATCCACACAAATATAGGTTGCACAGGTAATTCCCTGGCATATTTTGATGAATCTCATCAGGTGCATACTTCAGAAGTGACAGAATATAAACTGCGGCAAAATGATTCTTCAAGCTGAAATATAACCATGGTTTAGACAGATTGTTTAGATACACATGTATTATGTAGATATTAGAGGACAGAATGTTTAGGTAAACATGTATTCTGTGAACATTAGATGACAGATTGTTTAGGTGACTGTGTATTATGTTTGTTTGTTGCAGCTGAATGAGCTCCTGACAGCGATAGACAAACAGGAAGACCTCATGAGGAAATCCCAGAAGTATGTTTGTCTTTGTTGAGTGTTATAGTTCCTATTGGAAGAATTCCATATCTTTGTTGAATGTTATAGTTCTTATTGGAAGAATTCCACATTTATGTTGTATGTTACAGTTCCTGTTGAAAGAATGCCACATATTTGTTGTATGTTACAGTTCCTATTGAAAGAATCCCACATATTAGTTGTATTTCACAGTTCGTATTGGAAGAATTCCACATCTTTGTTGTATGTTACTATTCCTGTTGGAAAAATTCCACATCATTGTTGTATATTACAGTTCCTATTGAAAGAATCCCACATCTTTGTTGTATTTTACAGTTCCTGTTGGAAAAATTTCACATCTTTGTTGTATTTTGCAGTTCCTGTTGAAAGAATTCACATCTTTGTTGTATTTTACAGTTCCTGTTGAAAGAATTCCACATCTTTGTTTTATTTTACAGTTCCTGTTGGGAGAATTCCACATCTTTGTTGTATTCTACAGTTCCTATTGGAAGAATTCCACATCTTTCTTGTATTTTACAGTTCTGTTGGAAGAATTCCACATGTTTGTTATAGGTGTTGTTCAAATCTGATGAAAAAGAAAGGTCATACTAGTGGTGTGTGTTTTTTCCGAGATTCTTTAAACGCTAGAAATAAATCTTTTTTGACTAAATTGTGGAGTTCAGAATATTCATGTCAGGGTTAAAAGTTAACGTTGTGAAGATCAACTTAATTGTCCTGCATTTTACCTCACCTGGCTTTGTCCCTCTTGGCAAAATGTCTAGCCACCTGCCGAGAGCAAAGCAAGAACTTTGCAGCTCTAGTGATGAGCCCCAGGTGTTTCTGGGAAAAATGCATTCATGCTTTGAATGGCACAGTCTGAACATAAACCCACGACCTCGAGAGCATGAGATAAGACAGCTAGACCATGTCACCATGGAGACAAATCATATCAGAGTGTGAGATAAGATGGCTAGACCACTCACTATAGAGACAAATCATATCAGAGTGTGAGATAAGATGGCTAGACCACATAACCATGGAGACAAATCATATCAGAGTGTGAGATAAGACGGCTAGACCATGTCACCGTGGAGACAAATCATATCAGAGTGTGAGATAAGATGGCTAGACCACTCACTATAGAGACAAATCATATCAGAGTGTGAGATAAGATGGCTAGACCACTCACTATAGAGACAAATCATATCAGAGTGTGAGATAAGACACCTAGACCACATAACCATGGAGACAAATCATATCAGAGTGTGAGATAAGATGGCTAGACCACTCACTATAGAGACAAATCATATCAGAGTGTGAGATAAGACAGCTAAACGACATAACCATGGAGACAAATCATATCAGAGTGTGAGATAAGATGGCTAGACCACTCACTATAGAGACAAATCATATCAGAGTGTGAGATAAGACAGCTAAACCACATAACCATGGAGACAAATCATATCAGAGTGTGAGATAAGATGGCTAGAGCACTCACTATAGAGACAAATCATATCAGAAGTGTGAGATAAGATGGCTGGACCACTCACTATAGAGACAAATCATATCAGAGTGTGAGATAAGACAGCTAGACCACATAACCATGGAGACAAATCATATCAGAGTGTAAGATAAGATGGCGGGACCACTCACTGTAGAGACAAATCATATCAGAGTGTGAGATAAGATGGCTAGACCACTCACTATAGAGGCAAATCATAGCAGAGTGAGATAAGATGGCTATATCATGTCAGAGTGTGAGATAAGATGGCTAGACCACTCACTATAGAGACAAATCATAGCAGAGTGTGAGATAAGATGGCTAGACCACGCACTATAGAGGCAAATCATAGCAGAGTGTGAGATAAGATGGCTATATCATGTCAGAGTGTGAGATAAGATGGCTAGACCACGCACTATAGAGACAAATCATATCAGAGTGTGAAATAAGATGGCTAGACCACGCACTATAGAGACAAATCATAGCAGAGTGTGAGATAAGATGGCTATATCATGTCAGAGTGTGAGATAAGATGGCTAGACCACGCACTATAGAGACAAATCATATCAGAGTGTGAGATAAGATGGCTAGACCATGCACTATAGAGACAAATCATAGCAGAGTGAGATAAGATGGCTATATCATGTCAGAGTGTGAGATAAGATGACTAGACCACTCACTATAGAGACAAATCATAGCAGAGTGTGAGATAAGATGGCTAGACCACTCACTATAGAGACAAATCATAGCAGAGTGTGAGATAAGACGCCTAGACCATATCACCATGGAGACAAATTATATCAGAGTGTGAGATAAGATGGCTGGACCACTCACTGTAGAGACAAATCATATGAGAGTGTGAGATACGATGGCTATATCATGTCAGAGTGAGATAAGATGACTAGACCACTCACTATAGAGACAAATCATATCAGAGTGTGAGATAAGATGGCTAGACCACTCACTATAGAGACAAATCATATCAGAGTGTGAGATACGATGGCTATATCATGTCAGAGTGAGATAAGATGGTTAGACCACTCACTATAGAGACAAATCATATCAGAGTGTGAGATAAGACGCCTAGACCATATCACCATGGAGACAAATTATATCAGAGTGTGAGATAAGACGCCTAGACCATATCACCATGGAGACAAATTATATCACAGATGTCAGTTTATGTTCATGATGCAGAATCAAGGTCGCTGGACTTGGCCCCCAATTTCTGAGCATTATAGATGTCGCCGTCTGAGCGTGAGTGAATGTATATACCTACCATCTTGATCGCAAAAGTCATATTTAAATAGAAGTGAAAAGTCTATCCCAAAGAGGGTGGGAGCAAGATCACAAAACCTTGCTTAGCTCCATTCTTGATTTCACACTTCTGGTTCCCAACATGGAGGATATGCGGTTGAGCTGTTAAGGCCTCTGGGGTGTTTATGCTTGTAGCTACGGTTTGCTTACACATTTTCCTCATGTTGGACTGGTGATACATGGTTCCGTCACCCTGCTACTGAGTTGAGTGCGTGAAACGACAGTGTGAGCTGTGAATTTCATGTGGGGTGCTTTTACATCTGTCCACAGTTGTTTGTGGTGTGAAACGCATGTTCAGACAAATATTGGGCGGCTGGTCACTGAACTAACTTTGTTGCCTTATGCAGTAGTGTGTGGCTGCTGGACTTCTAGTGACTGTCGCTTTCATCGACGAACTGTATTTTTCGTGGCGGACTTTTGTGTTGGCATTCTGGCAGTGTATACCTGTGTGGACTGTTGGTTTGTTGAGACTCCTGTCTGTTCCACATGGGGCAGTGAGGAGCAATTTGTGTGGTATTCACTGGCACAGGAACGGAGCATAATCGGGATGACCTATTGCCATGAAGTTAGAACCATGACTAACTAACTCTTGATTTCGAACTTTGAAGTTTTCAGACTCAGCCAGAATAAATCAAAGAGTGTCGATACTCATTTATTGTTACCTCAGTCAGTTGTATTCGATGGATAAATGATGTGCATATTCATGTTTGGATTTTGTTCTTGTTTACATGTTAGCCTTTGTTGTTTCTCTCAGGGCATCAACACAACACATTGGCAGCCTGCAATTAGCGCTTGATGAAAGGAAAGGAGCTTTCAATTCTTTGGCAGCAAAGTAAGCTAGCATTACCAGCACTCAGACTTGCTATAAAATTAGTTTAGTTAGTTGCACATCTTTTACAGGACGTTGCAGTAAACCCCAGCATTTTTTTTAGGCATTTGTGATTAGCAAGTTTTTGTTAAGTAGTTTGCCATGGTTTTCTAAAAACTGGTACTCATACTATTGTAGGAAAATCAGAGCATGGCGGTCTGCTTCCAAATCTCCCACAGCAGTGTTTTGAACCCGTATGCAGGGTTGAGAATTGCGTTTACATCACCATCGCCGCAGTGCCAGCCGTATATACACATGGGTGTCCCAAAAATGTGTGCACATACTGGATTATGTCAAATGTATACATACTTTATATTTGTATAAAATAGGCCAGAATTTTGCCAATATGTAAATCAACTTTAACCATTTTAGGACAGAACAACATTGGGCCAAATTTAGCTTTCCCTCTGAAGAAGACGGAGTCATTTATTTTGGAGTACAGAAATGACTGTAGTGACAATTTTGATAATTCAAAAAAAAATATTAGAACCCTATATAGGTATATAAAAGTGTATATATATTCTTAAAGATGATTTACTAAAGTTTATTTCTGTGTATGATTGAAGTTGTTTTGTTTATGTTTATGCAAATTTGGTGACCTCATTTGGTACTACATATTTATTTTTTTTTAAATGGTACTCACCTAAGATTTCCTCATTGAATACCTACACCACTTTAGAATAATTTTAAACACTTATGGTTAGAAAACAACAACCACGAAGTCCCTTTGACATTTGTTGCACATTGACCGGGCTCGCTTCCGCCCTCCAGGAGTTTTTTTCGGTTACTGCTCACACGTCTTTCTCTTTTCCATCTGGAATGGAACTTATCCCTTTAACTTCAGGGACTTCATCACTTACCTGTGGGGTACGATATTCCTCGCAAAGTGCTTCAATTGCTAGTGTAGTGAATTTGTATCTAGCCATCACATTTACAGTTGAATGAGCTTTGTACATAATGTATGCATTCAGCATCATTCTTGAGAGAATATTGAAAGTTACTTTCTTCCAATACTTCACAGTCCTCCTCTCATCCAGATAACAGTACAACATCATGTCATTCTAATCTATCCCATCCATGTGTTTGTTGTAATCCAGAACACTTCTTGGCTTCTAACAGTTTGAGGAGCAACTCCACTTTCATGTTGACCACATTTCCGCAGTGGCACTTCTCCAGTCTCTGCCTTGTTCAAAGTGGACAGTAGTAGAACAGCATTCTTTTGAGACTTCTTTTCCCTAAAGGCAGTGGCAAGAGTTTCTCCTTGTCTGAAGTAAATTATGTCTCCAGGGTTCATCTTCACTTTCAGTCCTTTTGGTATTCCTTTCCTATTGCGTCTCAGCGTCCCAGTGAGGTGTGTCTGGTTGTCTCTCAGCTCTTTGACAAGAGGCATGCTTGAAAAAAAATTATCAACAAACAGATGGAATCCTTTATTCAGATAGTTGCCCATTCTGAGCAGTCTCATCACAACTCTATGGGCTATATCCACTGTCAGCTGCTTGTTGATCATCAGTGATATTATCACACTTGCCTCTATAGACAAAGAAACCGAGAACGTATGCTGAAAGAGAATCACATAACATAAAAAGCTTTATTCCCCATTTATGATGATGCTTATTTGGGAGATACTGGATTAGCTGTGTTCTGTTTTTAGTACCAATCAAAGTCTCATCTATGCAGATCTCTCTATGAGGGGTGTAATAATGTCGGAACATGGTATTCGCATGTTCAACGAGAGGACTGAACCTTCCACAAGGATAATTGGGCTCCCCAGGATTGGCTAAACTAATATTATTCACCATGTGAAAGAATTTGAGAATAAGCTCAAACCTGTCCCTACTCATTAGCTCTGTGAACCAAGGGGTTCTTTGGGATGGGTCAGTTGACCAGTACGACTTTATCGTAGGCTTTTGAACCAAACCCATGTTGAGAATTATGGCTATGAAGGCCCTCATTTCATTCACAGTAACCTCAACCCAACTGTGAGCCACAGACCTTCTCTTGAGAACTCCACTATCTAGAAACTGCCTGGCATATCTGTTTGTTTCTTTCACAAACAATTTAATAAGATTGAGCGTGAGAAGCAACTCCAAATACATAATAGGTGGGCTATCATCTGGCGGCATGTGTTTTCGTCCGGACATCTCCATAAATGGATATGGATCAACATGATCCTCTTCAGACCCAATACACTTAAACCATGGGGACACGAGGTTGGAATCTTCATCAGCACTTTCAGTATCACAACAGTCATTATCTGACAGTCCTGAACTGTCAGAATCGCTACTATCAGAGCTAGTCAATGCTAGCATGTCTTTGGGTTCGAAGCTGGCCATTTTAAAAATAAAAAATCAACTAAAAACTGGGTTACTGCGCTAAAAAATCACAAAATAATATCCAGTTGTTTGAATTTCGTTCAGCAAGCGGCCATTTGCAAACTCGTATGGCTGGGGATTACAAGGGGGCTTTTGATTGGTCTGTACTATAAAAAGCAAACCAATCAAAGCAGTTCTTACAACGGGGCCGATATATCGGCCGAGCGGGTTTCTGGCTAGTGGCGCGCCGTGACGTCATGGCCGGTATATCTGCCCTTCCATCCTAAGAGGGTTAATTCAACTCTTTCCAGAATGTAACGTGAGAGGTCTGCCACTCAAAATAATGGTGAGCCAGATTTTAGAGAAACAGAATACAAGAACTTCTGAGAGACATTGATGGTTGGCATGGATGGAGGACATTAGGGTTGAGGCACTGGGCTGGAGAGGATTGCTGAGGAGGGGGGAGTGGGACATGATCACATGACGTCAATACTAGCCTTTAGACTGACAAAGCTGATGATGAAAGTGAGGGTACAGTGGATTGGTATGAACAGTTGACTTAAGTGTCAGTATTCAGGTTTCCTAACCTACAGATGAAAATGGGACAATTGTATGGTGCAATCATATGACTTCTAGACCACATTTCCTACACATGCATGAAGCAACAGTCGTGGACACTTTCTAATCCTCTGTAATGTGTGACAGATTATCAATGGCAGAGACAGAGCTAACCTTGTCGGAGCAGAAGGCCAGTGATCTTAACTCTACCATAAATAGACTAAAACTGGAGATGCAGGAGATGGCAGTCAGTCATGTCAATGAGATTCACAAGATGAAAGAGGTACACAGCATGTAGTAGTGGTCATGTTATACACTATCTCTTGTTTCCTTTCTGTTTACATGTTTGTCCATGTTTGTTTGTTAGTGTTTATATAGAAGGTTTCTTTCATATTGCCGCTCTAATTTCAATGTTTATATGTGTTCATAAAGCAGGTCCCTTTCAGATAGCTGCCTTTATCACACACTTGTGTAAGTGTTCATGTAGTAAGTCTCCTTCAGAATATCACTCCCATCACAAACTTGTGTAAGTGTTCACTTGGCCGTTAACAGTGAATGTGATCCCTTACAAACTGCAACAAATGAGGCTAAATATTTGTTCTCAGCTGGAAGATGAGAATGATTTCATCAGCTGGAAGATGATACTGATTTCATCAGCTGGAAGATGAGACTGATTTCGTCATGTGTTTAGCAGTTCAGTTGGTGGACTTGTTAATGTGTAGAGTGTACATTGTTCAGACACTGTTTCCAGATCAGATTTAAATATACTGTTGCTTGAGTTTGATCACTTGTCTTGTGTTTATTGCAGGACCGAGCCAGCGAGGAGTTGAAGTTCCTGAAAGAACTATCAGACATGCAGGACAAGAACATGCAACTACAGAGTAAGGTACAGCATGCAGGGTAACAGAACCTGGTGAAGGAAATACATAGGGGTAGTACTGAATGTGGGACATGTCATAGGGTACTGGGCTTGTTTTCTTTAAGAGAATGAATTCATCATCATCATCATCAAGTGCCATTCCAGCTGGCTTAGGGGTTCATGTCTCTCCACATATCTTGGTCTTTGATGTTCTGGATCAACTCTGTTGCTGATATTCCTCCATGCCACCATCTCAATCCATCCAGCATCATTTCTCTTGGTTGGCCCCTGCCTCTCTTCCCCTCGATCTTTCCAGTTGTTACGATATTCTCTATTGCCTCTCTTATCATCACATGACCAAAAGAATGCTGCTTGTCTCTTTCTTATTGTTGTATATAATGCTCTAGTTTCATTAGCCTCTTTCAGACAATCATTGTTAGTTACTCTGGCAGTCTACGCTTTTGGCAACATCCCCATTGCTTCCAGGTTCTTCCCAGGTTGCTTGCCCTATTCTGCTCTTAATCTCTGTTGTGCACCTACCGTCTGATGTTATAAATATCCCTAGGTATTTAGAAATATCCACTTGGTTAAGAATTGTTCCCTTCTATTTCCATTTCACATTTTGGCGTCACCGTTTTCTTTGATATCACCATTGTTACTGTTTTCTTGATATTCAAGGAATTAGACATTAATATTCACATAACTAGACTTATCAGCAATGAAAATGAGAGGTATTGTAAATCAAAATAAACAGATATTAAAACAAGCTTGTTTTTGTTGTCCTAAACATGTAATAGCAGATTGTGGTAGAAGTAAACCAGAAATCAAAACAGAATTGTCATAGCAACAACACATTCAACATTATGGAGACAATATCTGGATAGATACCTGGGAAGCTTAACCTGGTCAACAAAAAATGTCTGGAGAAGTCGGATGTGTCAGCCTAAAGGCGCAAGTAAAGCAGCTCTGCTGTAAACAGGCACAACGCAATTGTGTCTGAAAAAAGAACTCCGGATGAACACAGCAGAAGAAGAAGGAGAATATCTGTTTAGATAAACACGATGTTGCACTGAGAATAGTCATATATTATATATAATATATATATATATATATTATATATATATAATATATATATATATATATATATATATATATATATATATAGTATATATATATAGTATATATATATATAGATATACTATATTATATAT
This sequence comes from Cepaea nemoralis, assembly GCA_014155875.1. NCBI lineage: Eukaryota > Metazoa > Mollusca > Gastropoda > Stylommatophora > Helicidae > Cepaea > Cepaea nemoralis. The sequence continues at coordinate 143,247 of JACEFZ010024956.1, read as the reverse complement.
ATATATATATATACATTATATAATCTAGTAATATATATATATATATATATATATATATGCACACACACAGTCTGCCTTAGGAAGCTACTGAAGATTAAATGGCAAGACAAGATCCCAGACACTGAAGTCCTAGAAAGAGCGTCCATGCCCAGTATCCACACTATACTAATGAAGAATCAGATTCGCTGGGCTGGTCACTTGACTCACATGCCAGATCACAGGCTCCCTAAACAAATTTTTTTACAGCGAGTTGCGTTGCGGTAATCGCTCCCTAAGCGGCCAGAGGAAACGCTTTAAAGACACACTGAAAATCTCACTGAATGCTTTTGGAATTCATTATGACACCTGGGAGACTGCAGCCAGAGACCGAAATTCGTGGTGTGCATCATTACGCAAGGGTGCAGTCACGTGTGAGGCAACCAGGACTGCAAGAGCTGTGAAGAAAAGGCAGAACAGAAAAACCACTGCAGGAAATCCTCCAGAAACGTCAAGCATTCTTTGCCCACATTGTCAAAGAACATTTCGAGCCAAAATAGGCCTTATCAGCCATTTTAGAACTCACAGCTCCATACTTTCAACCCCACTGGATGAAATGAATGATCATCATCATTTTTGATGGACAACCCCCCCCCCCCCCCCCCACACACACTCACCCACTCCCCACCCCACTCACTCTCTCTCTCTCTCTCTCTCTCTCTCTCTCTCTCTCTCTCTCTCTCTCTCCTCTCTCTCTCTCTCTCTCACTCACTCTCTCTCTCTCTCTCTCTCTCTCACTCTCTCTCTCTCTCTCTCTCTCTGTCTGTCTGTCTGTCTTTCTTTCTTTCTTTTGCCTTGCCTTCTGGTCCAGTGGTCATGAGTTCAAATCTTCCATCAAGGTGGATGTGACCAAATTGATCAGACTTCCTTGGTGGACCCAGCCCTAACTGGACATTTATGTCTCCTGGCTGGACAGACATCAGCTCATGGATTGACACATACTGCAAGAGAGCAAGAGCTATGTACAGGTGTGACCACCTTGTTGTCCAGGCACATGATGATGCTGGATTTATTGTAGACTTGTGTTTACTTCTTCCTGGCCCACTTTCATACCACATATTATATCTAGGTCGACGACTTCGACAGGAAGTGCCATCAGCAGCAAGAGCAGATTTATGATCTTAAAGAGCAAGTGACACATCTTCAGTCAGAGCTCACTCTGAAAGGCTCACAGTTTGATGGTAGGCTCTCATTGTTGTTGGTTGTTGTTGCTGTTGTTCTTTGTGCTACTGCTGCTGCTCTTGCAGCCTAATATCATCCTTATGAAGGTTTGCCTTTTGCAGTACTGGTCCAGAGACCAATGGAATGCTTTTTTTTTGCTGTTTATGATTCCTGGGGATGTTAACTTTCAGTAGTTCACCATTGCTTTCTGAACAACCAGCACTCATACCATTGTATGGAAACCAACACAAGGCGGTCTCCTTCCAAATCGTTCAAAGCTGTGTTTTGAACCTGGTATGCAGGATTACAAATTTGTCTGTAACCCTTTCACCACAGAGTACAATAAAACTTAAGTGAAAAATGAATATTGCAATATTAACAATCCACATCTCTTCATGCACAGAGCGTTTGGCACAGGAGAAGCTGAGACATAAAGAAGCATTACGGGACTTGGAGCAGTACAAGCAGAAGGATGTAGGTTTGCTTGTTCTTTTTCAGCTTTCTCCACTTCTACATCTCTTTTCTGCAAGTTGATTTTATTTTCTTTCCTACGAGGGGAAGTCAATAAGGAAGCCACAAATGGCTGTAGAAAAATAACTACAACTTGAAACCAGTTTATTTGTATACATACATTGTCCCTTTATTTCTCAACATAATTTCCACCAACATTGATGCACTTATCCCATCGTTTTATCAGTCCTCCCAAACCCGCTGCATAAAACTGTGTGCTCTGTTTTCTAAACCACGTTTTCACTTCACATTCAACTTCAGCATCATTCGTGAAATGTCTCCCGCCAAGGTGGGTTTTCAGTGTTTATGCTGACAAATGTTTCTCCCGTAGGACATTGTCATATACCGACGATGTTTTAGTGTATCGTCAGGGTAAGGATAGAGATCAGGCTGCTGTGGAACTACAAACCGAACTCAGTCACATAAGTACTTGGTGTGTTGAAGCTGGCACAATGGTCAACCAAACAAAGGCAACAGTAACATGGTTCTCATTGAATAATCATATTTTCAACACTCCAACACCAACTGTAAATCTGTGTTCAGAGACTGTGGAAAGAACGCAGGCAATGAATTACCTGGGGATACGTTTTGATCGAAGCCTTGCTTATAATGAGCACATAGACCAGGTGATAACAAAGGCCAAGCGGGGTTTGGCTGTGATGGCAACAGCAAACTGAGCAGTGCCATCTATGTCTTCTATACGAGGGGCTGGTCATGTCTGCAGCTCAGCTGTGGAACAATCTTCCACATGAAATAAAAGACATCACAAATCCCTATACCTATAATCGCAAATTATTTGAACACTATCTCAGTACGGATTACCTTCCCCCTTAATAATAGAAGTAATAATAATAATAAAACCCTAGTATGACAGCCAGTCCCCTTTTGGTAGGCCAGTATTTGCCACATAGCTCTAATAACAAGTACCACACCAGTTATTGCTATTACTGAGTCGTGTAGTATTGATTTTTTATTTTTCCACATGCCTTTATAATGCATATCTTTTATATTGTTGCTGTTTTCAGTTAGCCTTGAATGATGTGTGAATGGTATAATGTATGAAAGAGAGTGATAAAAGGGCAGAATGTTAGACGGGCCTGCATGCCCAGTTCTTAACCCTTTCAAAATAAAGTTTTGTTGTTGTTGTTGTTTTGGAGTATGCGATGGCGATCCTGACTCTCAGCCATAAGCAGATAGAAAGGATGGGAAAGGATACAGAACGAAACTATGCGCATTATTCTTGGATGTACAAGAGATACAGCATGCAGGGCGATGCACTACCTTCTTGATTTTCCTACCAGTGAAGACAGAATATAAATTTGCAGGGCACGCGCCTACCTCAGAGTTAACGCAAACACACGAACACCCACTGCATAGTGAAATTATGAAGGTGAAGGGCAGCCAGCAGGTTAAAAAAAAGGAAGGTCGTGGATGTTTCAAGCCGAAGACATTCTTCAACAGGTGTGTTCACTTGAGGACTTAGAACCTGGCGAGGAGTGGGTGCAAGTGCCAACAGGTTTCTGCACATCCTTTTCAGTTTGCATCCAACTAGATAGAAAATGCAGACAAGAAAATCTGGCTTCTGTGGAGGCGGAAGTGCAAGTGTTTATTTTATTTATTATTATTCGTTAGACTATGATACTGTCATTTATACAGATGGGTCGGTCGTCCGACGCGTGAGAAGCTCATGGGCCTTTATAGCTAAGGCCGGAGGGAGAATTGTAAAGGAGGACTCTGGTGCTTTTGCTGAGACCACAAGTAGCCTGACTATTGAAGTCATGGTAGTAAGTAAAGCAATAACATGGCTCGAGACACAGACATTCACTATGGCATGTTTCCTTAGCAACTCAATGAGCATGCTCAAGAGAATAGAGATGGGGTGGATCCGAAGAGAATGGTTGCTGTCTCTGGAGCGGTCTCGGCTGGCAAAGATTAGTTTCATCTTCGTGCCAGGGCATGCAGGAGTACAAGAAAATGAGCGGGCTGACAAGCTTGCAGGTGAGGCTACGGTGGAGGGCGGACGCGCCATGGACCAGGCTGACATTCTGAATGCTCTACGAGAAGCAAGACTTTTGCTAGAACCAAGTGATGACTGTAAATCTACAACCATGGTCAAACTGCGAGAACAGCAAATTAAAAGAGGTGTGGCCAAACAAGAACACTACGCAGGAAGCCAAAGAAGATTGATAAACCAACACAAAACTGGTGTCTTTAGCCGCTACACGCTGCGGGATTTACTGAGGAGGGGATCCAAACACTTTTGGACTGAATGGTTCGATGTGCAGTGAGGATGATCTGTCGACTAACTAACTAATAAAAATGTTTTTTGTTTTTTTTTCTCTTACTAAATGTTTCTCCCATAAATCGGTGCATAGCTGGGTAGAACAAGTTACCAGGGCAAATCAATAAGTAAGTCACACAGTTCTGTGGGATGGCAGGTAAATTAAAACAGAGCCCACTTTTCTATGCAGCGGGTTTGGGAGGACTGATAAAACAATGGGATAAGTGCATCAATGTTCGTGGAAATTATGTTGAGAAATAAAGGGACAATGTTTGTGTAAAAATAAACTGGTTTCAAGTTGTTATCATATTTAGTTATTTTTCTACAGCCATTTGTGGCTTACTTATTAACTTACCCTCGTAACTTCTATACTGCACTGCCTCAAATTGATTCTGTTTCTTCCTTACTTTAGCTGTCCTCATATTGTTTTTATTCTTTTCTAAACTTCTCAATTTATTTTCTGCGTGTTCTTATTCTTTCATTCACTTGAAATGTGTCTATATCTGCAATGTTGTCTCTTGTCTAAACTTCACTGTCTTATTTAGTTCACTCAGTGGTCCATAGAGTTTATCTTCCACTGTTGTTTCTCTATGCAAGGTGGTTTGCCTAGATTTGGTGTATTTTGGGCACTCTTGGAGTATGTGATCTGCTGTCTGCGGCACCAGTGCCCATGTGGAACAGCTGATTTGCCAGTCTTGAATTTTGTATACATGTGGTTTGTGTAATTTATAGTGTCCTGTTCTGAGGCACAGAATAATGACTTGTTCTGGTCTGTCCATAACATGGTAGTAATCTTGGTTTGGTGTTAGTTTTCTGCAAGTTGATTTCATTCCTTTAATTTCTTTGCCTCTGTTTTATTCCTTTCTTAACCCTCCCTTTTCTGCATGTTGGTTTGGGTTCCATTCCAAAGTCATTGAATCAGCTTGTGAAAAGGGATTCTTTGGCACTGATAGAATAATATTGAAAAGAGATTTCTGACTTGGTCTTGTTTATTTAACATCCATACAGAGAGTGACCCCAATGTGGATGTGGGATGTGGAAGGCTAGGGGAAAACCACCAAAGTATTTTCCCAAGATTTCATGACTAATCATATTTGAGAGGCAGTGACCAAAGACCGAGAACTGTCGAGAGACATGAACGCCTATGCCAGCTGGCAGGGCACTTGATGATGGATGACAGAGTGTGAGAGAGAGAGATCCAAAGAGAGGGAGCGAGGTGACACTTTGGCTGGTTCATTGATTGAAAGTCTTGTGCCTCATTGAATCACTGTGAACATGCTTGGGCCCTGTGTTGTATGCCTCAATAAGACTCGGGGCTGCACACAGCATGGCCGCTGTCTGGACAACTGGCTTTGTTTCCTCAGCCAGACTCGGGGCTGCACACAGCGTGGTCATTGTCTAAACAACTGGCTTTGTTTCCTTAGCCAGATTCGGGGCTGCACACAGCGTGGTCATTGTCTAAACAACTGGCTTTGTTTCCTCAGCCAGACTCGGGGCTGCACACAGCGTGGTCATTGTCTAAACAACTGGCTTTGTTTCCTTAGCCAGATTCGGGGGCTGCACACAGCTGTGGTCATTGTCTGGACAACTGGCTTTGTTTCCTCAGCCAGACTCGGGGCTGCACACAGCGTGGCCGCTGTCTGGACAACTGGCTTTGTTTCCTCAGCCAGACTCGGGGCTGCACACAGCGTGGTCATTGTCTAAACAACTGGCTTTGTTTCCTCAGCCAGATTCGGGGCTGCACACAGCGTGGTCACTGTCTAAACAACTGGCTTTGTTTCCTCAGCCAGACTCGGGGCTGCACACAGCGTGGTCATTGTCTAAACAACTGGCTTTGTTTCCTCAGCCAGACTCGGGGCTGCACACAGCGTGGTCATTGTCTAAACAACTGGCTTTGTTTCCTTAGCCAGATTCGGGGCTGCACACAGCGTGGTCATTGTCTGGACAACTGGCTTTGTTTCCTCAGCCAGACTCGGGGCTGCACACAGCGTGGCCGCTGTCTGGACAACTGGCTTTGTTTCCTCAGCCAGACTCGGGGCTGCACACAGCGTGGTCATTGTCTAAACAACTGGCTTTGTTTCCTCAGCCAGATTCGGGGCTGCACACAGCGTGGTCACTGTCTAAACAACTGGCTTTGTTTCCTCAGCCAGACTCGGGGCTGCACACAGCGTGGTCATTGTCTAAACAACTGGCTTTGTTTCCTCAGCCAGACTCGGGGCTGCACACAGCGTGGTCATTGTCTAAACAACTGGCTTTGTTTCCTTAGCCAGATTCGGGGCTGCACACAGCGTGGTCATTGTCTGGACAACTGGCTTTGTTTCCTCAGCCAGACTCGGGGCTGCACAGCGTGGTCACTGTCTGGACAACTGGCTTTGTTTCCTCAGCCAGACTCGGGGCTGCACACAGCGTGGTCATTGTCTAAACAACTGGCTTTGTTTCCTCAGCCAGACTCGGGGCTGCACACAGCGTGGTCCATTGTCTAAACAACTGGCTTTGTTTCCTCAGCCGACTCGGGGCTGCACACAGCGTGGTCATTGTCTGGACAACTGGCTTTGTTTCCCTCAGCCAACTCGGGGCTGCACACAGCGTGGTCATTGTCTAAACAATGGCTTTGTTTCCTCAGCCAGACTCGGGCTGCACACAGCATGGTCATTGTCTAAACAACTGGCTTTGTTTCCTCAGCCAGACTCGGGGCTGCACACAGCGTGGTCACTGTCTGGACAACTGGCTTTGTTTCCTCAGCCAGACTCGGGGCTGCACACAGCGTGGTCATTGTCTAAACAACTGGCTTTGTTTCCTCAGCCAGACTCGGGGCTGCACACAGCGTGGTCATTGTCTAAACAACTGGCTTTGTTTCCTCAGCCAGACTCGGTGTGCACACAGCGTGGTCACTGTCTGGACAACTGGCTTTGTTTCCTCAGCCAGACTCGGGGCTGCACACAGCGTGGTCATTGTCTAAACAACTGGCTTTGTTTCCTCAGCCAGACTTGGGGCTGCACACAGCGTGGTCACTGTCTGGACAACTGGCTTTGTTTCCTCAGCCAGGAAAGCCCTCATGACAGATGCCAACAGTGTTACAATGTCAAGTACAGGACCATTTTATGTGCTTTAAGCTGCATCGAACATATGGTGCTAAACCCATATTTGTATAAGCCACTTGGCACAGTGGGTGATGTGGTTGGTATCATGCCAGCCACCTTCTCAAAATATTTCCTGGTACCCACTTCAATCTGGGTCGACCTGGGAGCTCGTGTCAGTTTTACAAATGTGTAGGTGAAACCCATGCCCGCGGGGTCCGCAGGCCAGCATCTGGCCACTGTACTACGGTGGCTCTCTTGTTACAGCTGGCGTAATGATCATATATATTTTTGTTTTCTAAGTAAATGGGTTTGTGTCTTGTTCTACACTGTAGCTGAAGGAGAAGTGAAACTGTTTCACAATGACTCTCCAGCTTTCAAAATTAGCTGCGGGCCGTTTGGAAGACATTGGTTGTGGTAGATAAGAAGTCAGATAGAGGCCCTGGAGAGGTGGATATACAGAAGAATATGTTGTTTTTTATGGAAACAAAAACAATAAAATACAGAGGTTGTAGAAAACTGGGAAGGAATAGAGAGTTGATGAAAGAAATAACAAAACAGAGGAAGGTGAAATATTTTGACCACGTTAAAAGTCATACACTCTTATAAGAGCCATACTGGAGGGTAAGGTTGAAGGTAAGCAAGCAAGAGATAGACAATGATTCAAGTAGGAAGATAACATCAAGAGATGGACAAACAGCAGCCTTACAGAATGTGCAGTCAGGGCGAGAGACAGACAGTCTTGGAGATCCATTGCAACCAAACTTTATTGTGGAGACAGCACTTGATTGATTGGTTGTGGTGGATGAGGCATTGATCGTTTCAGAAAGCAAAGGCAAACTACTGCACTAACATTGCCTAGTAAATCAGAAACAGCCAATAAATGCTGGGGTTGACTGCCACATCCTGTTCAGGACATACAACTAATATGTCTTGTTCACTTTTTCTGCAGTTTCTATGTATAGTTGTTAGTGTCTCCATGGTGAAGGGGTTACGGGCGCAGTTCATAATCCCACATACCGCATTCAAAACAGAACTTTTGTGCAGCAGATCACCTTGCATAGGTTTTTAGAAAATGGTGTGAGTGCCAGTCATTCAAAAAACAATGGCAAACTACTGAACGTAAACTTGCCAAGAAATCACAAACAGGCAAAAAATACTGGGGTTGACTGCGACATCCTGTAGAGGATATGCAACTAGCTTTTCTTTAATGTATTGCTGACATATGCATGTTCTTGTTAGCTTATTGTTATTATTGAATGTTTGCCCCTTCCTCTGTAAGATATCCCGGATGAAACAAGAGAGTGAAGAGATGGAGAAAATTCTGCGGGATCGGATAAACAAATTGGAATCACAGCGTCTCGATATGGAAGAAGAGATCAGCCGGCTGAAGTCGGCCAATGTGGCAGACAAGCTGAATGCTGAGGAGCAGATTGCCTCGATCAAACACCGGCTGAAGTCTGAGGAGGTGGGGGTTTCATCTTCTTCAACATGTGTGCTGTTATTATCATCATCATCATGTGCCCTACCAGCTTGGGTATGCATTCATGTCTCTGTACAGATCTTGATTCTTTGCTGCTCCAGAAAGCAATGGCAAACCACTGAAGGTATTCCTCCATGCCACCATCTCAGTTCACCCAGCATTATTTCTCTTGGTCTGCCTCTGCCTCTCTTTCCCTTGATCTTTCCAATTGTCACAATGTTCTCTAATGCCTCTCTTCTCATCACATGACCAAAGAAAGCTGTTTATCTCATTCTTATTGTTGTATATAATGTTCTACTTTCATTAACCTCTCTCAGGCAATCGTTGTTAATTACTCTGGCTGTCCAAGGTATTCGCAACATTTGTCTCAGGAACCACATCTTCATTGCTTCAAGCTCTTCCTAATTTGTTCGTTCACATTCCATGATGCACTGCCATACAGTAAAACAGATTCTGTATAACATTTTGGTACTCTCTGTCTACCGGCTAAGTGGTGAAGGGGTTACGTTCGTAATTCGTAATCCCATATATATACCGCAGTCGAAACATAGCTGCGGGCAATTTGACAGCAGACCACCTTGCATTGGTATTTATTAAATGGTATGAGTGCTGGTCATTCAGAAAGCAATGACAAACTACTTAACATAAACTGGCCAAGAAATCACAAACAGCCAAAAAATTCTGGGGTGACTTATTGCATAGAATACTTTTCATCTTTTGAAATACAGTTTTTTTCCTGACCTATTCTGCTTGTAATCTCCATCTCCCATCTGATCACTTTTGATGATTTATTTTGAGGTGGGGCTTTCATCTGCTTCAATATTTATGCTTTGCATATGTCATTTGTGATAATTTACCTCGACCTCACTGCCAGAGAGTTATTGCAAAATCTCAACTATAATGTGCACAAGGATAAAGTCCCTAGCAGGAACATGTGGATATATGATGTGTTAGGACTAAATTATGTTGTAGGTAAAGTCCCTCGCTGGAACATGTGGGTATGTGACGTGTTAGGACTACACTATGTTGTAGGTAAAGTCCCTCGCTGGAACATGTAGGTATGTGACGTGTTAGGACTACACTATGTTGTAGGTAAAGTCCCTAGCTGGAACATGTGGGTATGTGACGTGTTAGGACTACATTATGTTGTAGGGCTGAGTGCATGGAGCAATAGGTGGCAGTGCTGGTATCTAACCCTTATTCAATGTCACCTCCAAATGACTGCAGTGCCTCACTGCAGAAACAAGTTCTAATCCCAACCAGTAACCACAGCTTCCAATGTTTATGTTGTCTAGGGCATCTTCTAGTCTCTATTTCTTTCTTCTTCTTCTATGAGCACCAAACAATACATGTGTGTTTATTTATGTTGTTTACTGCATCCTTTAGTCTTTGCTGCGTGGTCTCGAGGTATGGTGTCCGCCTCGAATGCTGGAGGTCCCGGGTTCATGCCCCGCTGATGACCAGGATTTTTTCTTGTGGACTTCTAGTAATAAAATTTCCCCTGGTCTCTGGGTAGTGAGATCGGATGCTCGTGTGTATTTTTGCGCATGCAAAAAATCCCTTGGCAGTTGGAAATCGAAAAAGAGTAGCCTAGCGGCGCTGCCTGGGCAAAATTTCGAGTTAAAAATCTACCCAAAGTATTTCTGGATCCTCACCGGTGCTACGGAGTTCGTGCACTGAGCTGAGTTTCTCCAGACTCGGGTTTGAATTAGGAGTAGAACGGTGCACTTATGGACTGCACCCGTGTGTCGTGACGTTGATCCGTCGACTAAACTCTAGTCTTTACTTCTGTCTTCTACTTCTGTGAGCAACAGACAATACCTGTGTGTTTATTTATGTTGTCTAGCACATTCTCTAGTCTCAGTTTCCTCCTTCTACTTCTGTGAGTGCTAAACGACACATGTGTGTTTTTTTATGAACTGCCTTAGTGGCCTCAAAGAGTTCCCCAATTGATATCAATGTGTAATACCAAATAGTCAGTTATTTGGGGGATATTATAGTTGGGTGTATGTCTGTTGAGTGAATGTGATGCTTTGTATGACATGTTGATGGTCAACAATTGCAGGAGCAGCGCCACGTGCAGCTGGAAGAGAAGATTCGTGTGCTGCAGACCAGCCGAGACGAGCTGCAGAGTCACTGCAACCAGCAGACGGCCAGCATCAGCCAGCTGCAGCACAGGAACAGCAACCTGCAGCTGGAGATTGAGGCACTGCACCGGCAGAGAGATGAGCTCAATCAGGTCAGGTCCTCCCTCATATAGTTTATGTTGTTTGAGTTGTCAATCCTCACAGTTTTCAAGTTTATACTTACTGGGACCTACACATCTGGGCACCAGTGAGTGTAAACTCGAGAATCTGTGAGGATTTGACAACTCAAGTTTACACTTAACGATGTCTACAGATCTAGTTCTGTCATACATCTTGTAGATCAAACATTGGTATGGATAGTATTCTTTTGAGCTACAATTGAAAATTGATTTGTATGACATGCAACTAGGGAACTCAATACATGAGAGACATAAGCAGAATGGAACATTTCAGTCGTGTCTTTATTTTTTTGTACTTCTCTAACTTCTTCTTTGTCTTCTTCTCTCTCCTCCTCCTGCCTGCTGTGGAGTAGACATCAACAGTCATGACTCATTAATCCGCTCTGTCATCAGTTGCTGTTACCTATACTATCATCTCTTCACTCACATACCTATCTCTGTCTTCTCTACGTCTGCCTGGCCCAGTATCTCCCCACATCAGGCTAATTTTTCTAATCCACCTTGTGTCTTGATATGCCCCATATATTTCCTTTATGACTGTGATAAACAATCTAGTAACACCCGCAGCTCCCAGTTCTCTGTGTTTGTTTTATTCCCTTTCCTTAATATTCTCAACACTCACCCCAAGCTCAAGCTCAAGCTTGACTCTAGTCTGAATTTTTGGAGACGCATGAAGAGGTGTAGCTTAGGTGGGAGCGCAAGCACAATTGAAATACAACTATTTTTATTGTTTCTTTACTTATTCAGTAGTCTTCAGTGGAGATTTTCTTGCAACATAGACGAGCAATATCTCCTGCGGGCGGAATCTCGATAATCATGTGATCCGCACTGGAGACAGTGTCAGGCAGGGAGTTTGACATTAGTACATGCTTGTATAGGTCCAAACACTTGGTCAAGAGGAGATTGACAGAAGTACACGCTCATACAGGGCCAGACACTTGGTCTGAGGCACTCAGCTGAGGGATATGGCTGAATGCCTCTAAGTCAAATCTCCCGGATGTGAGGGCCTGGCCGCTACTCACCTGCTCTTGGAAGTTTGATGCTGAGCCGCCAGCATCTGCAGCCTACCTTGTTCCAGGTGTACTGGTTATCCTTTTCTCTGGAGAAAACATGGCTAGGTCGAGAGAGGGATCATGCTGCATGGGCAACACATGTTCTCTGAAACAAAGCCCAGGCATTGTGCGATGGAATTCTAGCTCTAGTTCCAATCCACATCCTTTCATCTGTAAAGACGGCAAGGTTCCACTTACTTACACCTCAAAACCCATATCTCTGCAGTGGATCAGTCTCTTCAAGCCCCCCCCCCCCCCCCCCCCCCCCCCCCCCCCACTCAATCATCCCATTACTTATCCAACATTTGCATCAAAACAGTTGGGAAACAAAACTACAGGAACATGAACAATTTATCTGAGAACTCATTTATTACATCCATAACACAACAACAGAACTAACAAAGAAGACCTATATCAGGAATCTACTGTGGGTATCTGAACTGTTAGGACCATCACATTTCTCTAGACCTGAGTGCACAAGCAATGGATGGCCAGTTTTTCCCTCCCATAACAGTTGATGAGGGCTGGCCTGGAACCCTAGTCCAGCCGTGCTTATGCCATTGTCAGCACAAGTAGCCAGACATAAATGGGAGGACAATTATGACCTACTGTCCACGACTCCCAACAGATTAATGATCTTTAACAAGGGCCATTGTGCTCATGGGACCTGCCTTATCAGAGAAGTCTAGTCCTGCATTCTCCTTCCCCACAATCATGGGGGAGAATAACATTCCCTGGGCCCATTATGTTACTGTATATCATAATAAATGTTAACATCTGGGTCATGTGTTCTGAGAGACAATATGTTGTTCCGTTAACTGAATCCCATGTTTCCAGGAGCTGGCACAGAAGAGCAGTTACACAATGGCAGAAGTGGAGAAGGTCAAGGTTGAGCTGACCAGATGCCAGAACAAGCTGGAGCAGGAGAGAACAACACAAGCTGAGCTGAGGGACAAGCTGGCATCAGTGGATGGTCAGATGTCAGGTATGGGTGTAGTCTTATGGTAGTCAGGTTCAGGTATAGTCTTAGATCATATGTCACATGCCAGGTAGGGGTGTAGTCTTACAATAGTCAGATGTCAGGTACAGGTGTAGTCTTACAGTAGTCAGATGTCAACTAGGGGTGTAGTCTTACAATAGTCAGATGTCACCTAGGGGTGTAGTCATACAATAGTCAAATGTCATGTATGGGTGTAGTCTTACACTAATGTGGAGTTTGGTAGTCAGATAATGTCTGAAACTGTAGACATGGAAGTAGGAATGTTAGGATTGTAGCCGTGAAAGTGATCAGCTAGGAGTGTATGCATAAAAGTAGGCGGGTGAGAGTGTATACATTGAAGTAATCATCTTGGAGTGTAGTCAGAAGTGTAGTCATGGAAGTAGTCAGGCGTGAGTGGCCATGGAAGTAGTCAGGTGTGAGTAGTCATGGAAGTAGTCAGGTGTGAGTAGTCATGGAAGTAGTCAGGTGTGAGTAGTCATGGAAGTAGTCAGGTGTGAGTAGTCATGGAATTAGTCAGGTGTGAGTAGTCATGGAAGTAGTCATGGAAGTAGTCATGGAAGTAGTCAGGTGTAAGTAGTCATGTAAGTAGTCAGGTGTGAGCAGTCAGGAGTGTAGTCATGAAAGTAATCAGTGTTGTAGCCTCATTAGAATTTAGCCCTACTTGTATCTGTCAGAGTAATCTTGGGTGTAGAGACTTGGTGACGAAGTACCATCTCCCAGGGAACTGTGTTGCAGAACTCTCTTACCCCTCTCCAAGCTGGGAAACCAACAGGGTATGCAAGACAGTGCTGGGACTTCACATTTGCAGAGAGACATGGTGATCCTTGAAGTGTTGGCCAGGCTGAGACTCCACTCTATAAACAGGCCACACCACAAAGTGGTGCTCCAAATATCTTGACCAGTGTCATTCTTGGTGGGTTCTTGCGACCACAGCAGCCCAAAGTCTAGAATAGGTAAAGCCCTTGTTATCTCACTTTCACCTACTAGAAGAATGGCTTGGAGTGTGATCCGTGGTACAACCGAGGTTGGAAATTGTCTCATGTGGGGTAGATTAAAAAATTGCTAGCAGAGATTCCTTCGTGGCAAAGGATAACTCAAAACTAGGAGCACCTGTTTGTGATTTGAGCAGATTAATAATCTGTTGGAAATTGAAAGTATATAGCGAATAGTTTGCTGATACACTACACCAGAAAATTAAGAAAACTATCCCCAAAATTATTGGCGCTTGAAAGTCATTTCAGGTAACTTATTTTTATTTTATTATTCATGAACTGGCTCTGTGACAAGGAGGTTATGAACCGCAGTGGAAAACTACTGAGTGTAAACTTGCCCAGGAATTAGAAATGGCCAAACATTGCTGGAGTTGACTGCTATATCCTGTAAAGGATATACAACAAATGTATTTGTATATTGCTAGCAGTTATGATATTCATAATGTGCTGCCTGCCTTCTTTATACTGAGGTGTCTGTTGTTATACTTATCTGTTTCATAGTGCTGTAATTGTGTTTTTGGGAATCTTATTTTCAGAACAAATGCTGAAATATCGGAAAGTTGTAGAGGAGAAGGAAAGAGAAGTAGTACTGCTGGAGGAAAAGTTGAAAGGTCGAGAGTTGGAGCTGGTGCGTATGCGAGAAGAAGAAGCTCAGCATGTCCAGGTTTTGCAGTCAGCCATTTTAAATTATGTCGGCAGCAAGCATGGTTCCTCTTCTCGATGACCAGCCATCCATTTAGGCAACATATTTTCACTGATTATGACTCCATTACATCTGTGATACATTGATTTTTATTTATTCGTTCTGTTTATGATCTGGTGAATGTTCTTGTATGTGTTGTGTGTTGTGGTGACTTCAGGTATTCTGTTAGTTAGGGTCAGGTTGTATACAGGAGTGCAGAGGCCTGTCTGCCTGGTGGTCATATGTTCAAATCCCTTTGAGATGGGGATTTCTTTTTCACCCACTGAAGTTTCCAGGTCAACCCAGCCTAAAATAGAAACCAGGAAATCTCCTGGCAAGTAAAAGTGGCCAATATGATATCGACTTAAACACCCATCAGATGCTGATTGGTCTAAAGAAATATGGGGCTAGCACCATATAATGAATACAACTCGTGGCATGGGAAGGGGTCCTGTATGTTGTATGTTAGTTGGAGCAGTTCCTTGTTCAGATTCCATGGCTAGTCTGTTTGATAGCGAGTTCTTCTACCCTACGATATGGACGAAAATAAGAGTTTAGAAGTCTTATATGCTTGGTAGAAGCGCACTTTGGTTGGATTTTCCAAACTGTTCTCTTTTCCCCCCCTTTCCACGTCTGCTCATGTTGTGGAATCTTGTTGATGGGAGTAGTTTGCTCTTGTGTAGCTTCAACATTGTGAGGAAACTATTGTACAAGAAATAAAACAGATTGATTCTTGGTTATTCAAACTGAAGTCACGCCATGCATATTTCTCTTTAAATACTTCCTGTGACCTATGACTAATCTCTATCGTAATTGAAACTCTGGAAATCCAACACTGCTGTTGTAGCATTTTTCAGTCGGGGGGGGGGGGGGGGGGGGGGGGGGGGTGGGGGGGGGTCATTGCCAGATTGTGTCGTGGAAGATCAGCTGGATACATGCACTACTTTAAAACTGTGCTGACCCCCCACCTTGACCTGGCCCAGCCTGGAGGGATTCTTAGATATTGGTTCTCTTGTGGTCATTTGTCCCTTTCAATGAGATCTGTCTTTCCACTCCCAAGTCTCATCTGCAGAAACTTGAGAGGCAGTGGTTAGATACAACTGATGTCTGTATTCAGAATTGGTTATCTAATTAGAAGTTTTCTTGTAGAAACAAACATGGCATGGCTCGAGACGTATAAGCCATAATCTGTATGTTTTGTTTTGGGTTCTAATTCCTTATATCTTTATATGATATTATTTTATCAAAACCTTGTGTGTACATTGTATTATTTCATTATGACCGAGCACGCTGATGTTTTTCCATGCATATGTAATGTACATCAGCAACATAAATCAGCAACATATTGTGTATTTCAGGTTATTCACACAGTCCATATTTTTACATTTCTATGGTGTGAGCATTATTTGTAAAGTACTTGTTTACACATATTGAGCAGCTTGTATGTTCGTACTATTCTGTTTAATACTTTCTTTCACGAATTGATGTACAAATAACAACAATGGGACAGTTAATTAATAAACACATATGTATTGTTTGTCGCTTATAGTAGTAGAAGAAAAAAGTGGAGACTAGAGGACACACTAGTCAACATAATTGACAGCTGTAGTTTTTATGTTGTCTAATGTGTCCTCTAGTCTCTACTTTTGTCTTTTACCTCTATGAGTGCCACACAGTACATGTGTTTATTTATGAACTGTCTTAATGGCCTCAAAGGTTTTCTCAATTGATATTTATGTGTAACAACAGAACTATTTAAAGACCTTGGAAGGAGACTTGCCATAGCCATGCAGCAGTTAAACAACATTAGGAACATATGACACAATAACAATAAACAAATTTAATCATCAGTTTTGAGAACTTAAGTATTTCCTTTGACAACATATCAATCATGGACCAATTTGCAATCACTAAATGAGAAAACAAGGCTTTTGAACTTACATGTTACAGAAAATTTCTTAGCATAGCATGGACAAAGAAGATCCAAAAATATGGACATTCTTCCCGATCTGAGTGTGGAAGAGAACTGGTTCATTAACAACATCATGTGTCTGAGACTGGGATGCTTTGGCCATATTAAGCGTGGCAGATTCATGGGGGGAAAAAAACAGTGATGGAAGGCGTGGTCTCTGGAAGAAGCGGCAAGGGATGGCCAGGATGAATGTGGACATAGGAGGGTAAAGACACTGTGGCGTGAAAATGCGTGAAGTAGGGGACAGATTGAAAGTCTTTTTGTGTGGACTGTCATGAGGATAGGTGTACATTTATATATAGATAATATTTCTCTTTACATACACATTATATTTGCTGTTTGAATCAGACTGTGTGTAGCTTTATTATGAATTGCTTGATTGTGTGTAGCTGTATTGTGAATTGCTTGATTGTCTGTGGTTGGCTATGTGTAGCTGTATTGTGAATTGCTTGATTGTCTGTGGTTGGCTGTGTGTAGCTGTATTGTGAATTGCTTGATTGTCTGTGGTTGATTGTTTATAGCTGTATTATGAATTGCTTAATTCTTGATTGGCTGTGTGTAGCTGTATTGTGAATTGCTTGATTGTCTGTGGTTGGCTGTGTAGCTGTATTGTGAATTGCTTGATTGTCTGGTTGGCTGTGTGTAGCTGTATTGTGAATTGCTTGATTGTCTGTGGTTGATTGTTTATAGCTGTATTATGAATTGCTTGATTCTTGATTGGCTGTGTGTAGCTGTATTGTGAATTGCTTGATTGTCTGTGGTTGGCTGTGTGTAGCTGTATTGTGAATTTTGATTGTCTGTGGTTGACTCATGTTCCCATCATGTGCTTACCCAAGAAGATAAAGCCAGTCACTAGACAGTAAGAAGACATAAACAAGTCACAGTCAGGCAAGAACCCTCTCTCTCTCTCTCTCTCTCTCTCTCTCTCCCGGCCATGAGCG
This sequence comes from Cepaea nemoralis, assembly GCA_014155875.1. Lineage (NCBI taxonomy): Eukaryota > Metazoa > Mollusca > Gastropoda > Stylommatophora > Helicidae > Cepaea > Cepaea nemoralis. The sequence goes on along the minus strand of JACEFZ010024956.1, from coordinate 125,794 downwards.
GACATGTTTTCACATGCTCTCCCGATTTTTGAATATTTTAACAAGTTTTACCTAATTCAATCGTGATGCTGTGTATATCATTGTGTTCGTTCTAAACTGGATTTACATACTACTCAACAGTTCAAGTCTATGTGACTGTTTATTTAATGAAATGAGAGTTTCTTTGCTTTATGTGGCAGTAAGAGCACCCATTTTTTTATGTTACCAATTATCGATTCACGACAACGTGAGAATTTGCCATGCATGACTAACAAATGATTAACACCATGCATGCTCTACGGAAAGGCCTGCTCTTATATTTACTCCATCATTGTGCTCGTTTTAAAACTAGATTTACATGCTACTCAATATGTCAAGTTTATGTGAATGTTAGTGAAATGAGGATTTCTTTGTGATTCGTGACGGTAAGATCATTCATTTTTTTATTTTTACCAATTATCGATTCACGACAACGTGAGACTTAACCATGCGTGACTAGCAAGATAGATAAACGTCACGCACGCTCTACAGAAAGGCCTGCGATTTTCTTTACTCCTTGCGTTATCGAGCTGACTATATTGCCAAAATGTCCTCTAATTTGCGGTCATCAACTATGTCCAAGCGGCACAATGTAAACATAAACAAGACGGGACAAATGTTGGCAAGCACGCCAGCTCAGCGACTGAATCGATCATCTTCATCGCCAACCTCAATCGTGTTGTCTAGTGAACAATCAGACACTGAATTCCAGCTGGACATACAACAGAATTCACCAGCTCAATCTGATCAAACCTGCACATCACCTTCAAACACTCTTTCTTCGGCCGAACCACAGAGCCACAATGATTGTCATGAACTAATTCAGGCGTTGGAGACGCGGTTAAAGGATTTTATTACCAGCAACACCACTAACACCATTGCTGTGTTTAAAAACGAAAACATTCTTCTTCGAGAAGAAATCCGCCTCCTTAAAGAAGAGAAGGAAACTTTTAAAGCATCCATACGTGCTTGGAAACTAAAAAGTGCACAGTCATTTAATAAAAGTGCACAAACAGAAAGTATCCTTGGTGTTGTAGATGCGTGTATGACCAGTGATTGTTCGTCGCATGACATACAGACAGTTTCTACAATCAACAAAACTACTTCAAAACCTGTAGAACACACACCATCCATCTACCCCATTGGTGTGCATATCAGCAATAGGTTCCAGGCCTTAAGTGTAGACTCTCCAGCAGCAGACCAGGAATCACAAAGCTCAGTTGTTACCACTACTGGGCATCAACCAACGCAAGCAGGCTATAATAAACAAGAACACAAGAAAGACCACAGTGGTCAGTGGCAACAACAGCCCAAGCGGACACGCCAACAACGTGAAATAACAATAGATGACAGTTCAACACATGTCATCATTGGAGATTCCTTGCTGAAGGGAATCTATAGTGATCGCATGTCTTCTTCTTACAGCGAGTCAACTTCAATCTACCCTCTACCAGGTGCTGACATTGATAGGCTGACCGCTACACTGCGAAAATTGCAAGTGAACACAGAATTAGGAAAGCAACAGTCCCTATTGGGGTCAACGACATAATGGATAATAAAATCATAAGCACCTCACAGCTAGCTACATTGGAGGTACTGTTGCGCAATAAATTTCTTAACTCATCTATGTTCATTTCATCCATCATTCCACCATGTTATGGATTCCAGCGTCGTACTGCCGATGCTGCCAATCTAACTCTAAATAAATTTTGTACAGATAACATTAATTTAATTAAAAACACCCCGTACTTTACTTCGTCATCCGGGGCTCCTAAGAAAAAAAAACTATACAGGGATCCAATACGTTGTTCCAAGTTAGGAAGTAGTATACTAGCGAAGAACATAAAATATCCCGAACGTGCACAACAACCAGCACCGGTTACAGGAGTAAACCGAACTTCACCTCCGGCGACAGCCATCTCACAGTGTTCAGAAAACGCTCCTTCTCTTCCCACACCACCATTGCCTATACCCCAGGAATACAATGCCGTGAATAGCAACCCATGCTCCAATCCCAGTGTTGCTAACTATGATACTTTGTTTAAATAACCTTCGTTCTACCGCACTCATGACATCACTATAACCTTCACTCTATCGCACTCATGACATCATTATAACCTTCGCTCTACCGCACTCATGACATCACTATAACCTTCGTTCTACCGCACTCATGACATCACTATAACCTTCGTTCTACCGCACTCATGACATCACTATAACCTTCGCTCTACCACACTCATGACATCACTATAACCTTCGTTCTACCGCACTCATGACATCACTATAACCTTCGTTCTACCGCACTCATGACATAACTATAACTTTCGCTCTACCACACTCATGACAGCATAACCCTTCATTCTAGCGCACTCATGACATCACTATAACCTTGGTTCTACCGAACTCATGACGTCAGTATAACCTTGGTTCTACCGCGCTCATGACATCAGTATAACCTTAGTTCTACCGCATTCATGACGTCACTATAACCTTCATTCTACCGCACTCATGAAATCAGTATAACCTTCATTCTAATCACGAACAATCAACAACAAAAGAAGAGAAAAGATCAGAAATGCGTGTCATGCACAGCTAGAGTAACAATAATATGCTAGCCTGATAATCATAAACAAAAGAGGAAAACTGGCAGCGTGAAGGTTAAATAATAAATGAAGTAGAAAATTTTTCATAACTATTCAGAAGAGAAGGCCGATGTGTCGTGAATTTACCGTATGTCAGAACGCACAGTAAATACGGACGTATCTTGAAATGTACCGTTCAAAAATGTACGATTGGTCTAGGTACGGACGTGATCCCACAGTGGTCAGGCAGGATGCTCACTTCCTGATCCAAGGAACTATCATGCTTTACCAGAGTGTGGTCTGTGAGGCACACACTTGCCCCCGCTGACTGACTGCCGACGGACGTCAAGGAGGACGTGTGTTGGAGTTCGTGCTTGTCATTTTTCTGGCGTGCTTTAGCCACAGAAGTTGTTACAGAACCAGTGTTCGCGGTGACGCTTGTCTGTGGTCTCAGAGAGGGCAGATAGAGCATGAGCACGCGGTTGTTGCAGGTGTAGGAGATGAAGATGGAGAATCCTTGTAGCCCGTTCAGGATGATTGCTGCAATTCTGAGGACAGAAAGTGCATCTGTTCAAAACGTGCTTCTTCATACAAATTTGCTTCGTGAATTGGTATCATTAATACCTTTAGCACATAATTAAAACCGGCATCATCTTTATCACCATCATTACCTTTATCATCATCATTATCTTCATTACCATCATTACCTTTATAACAACCATCGTCATTATCAAGACTAGTATCATCATGTTTATCAGCATCATTATAATCATCACCATCGTCATTATTATCACTATTATTATCATCATTATCACCACCATCATTATTATCACTATTATTATCGTCATCATCACCATCATTATTATAATAACCATCCCGGTCTAAAACGTCAGCAATGATGAATGTAACCCAAAATACTCGGGGTAGGGGGGGGGGGTGGTGGGTTAGACACGCCTGGCCAACACAACACGCGCACACACACATGAAACCTACCGTAAACCATCCAGGTTGAAGACTTCAGCAATGATATAGATCACCCAGAAAGCCCCGGTCAAGCTGGACAGTCTGACATAGACGTACAAATTGCACTGGTCATCCTTCTTGGACGTTTGAAATGTCTGTAGCCTACCCACACGGTGGATGTTGTAGATGGTCACCAGGAAGAAGATGATGTTGGTGACGGTGATGAGAACCACGGGGCCGATCATGGTTGTGGCTGACAGAAATGTGGAGACGAGAAAAACAGCAACTTTAGTTTTGTATGTTGTCACTCGAGCATCACGTAGGAACAACGGCAGCCATAATCGACGAATCAGTGTGCACGTGTCTATATGTGTGTGTGTGTGTGTGTTGTACCAAGTTGTGATTCATGCCCAAAACCGACTCAGGAGGCGTGCACTTACTTATTCATCAAGTTGCAGCAACTTGTGCTGCCGGGGATACCGCACTAGCAAATCTACAGAGACAAGCCAGAAATTTCAACACGGCACATCCTTCCAACTAGTATTACTACCATCTACTGTCCACATCCCTCCAATTAGTATTACTACCATCTACTGTCCACATCCCTCCAATCAGTATTACTACCATCCGCTGTCCACATCCCTCCAATTAGTATTACTACCATCTACTGTCCACATCCCTCCAACTAATATTACTACTATCCACATCCCTCCAATTAGTATTACTACCATCTACTGTCCACATCCCTCATCTAGTATTACTACCATCTACTGTCCACATCCCTCCAATCAGTATTACTACCATCGTCTGTCATCATCCCTCCAACTAGTATTACTACCATCTACTGTCCACATCCCTCCAACTAGTATTACTACCATCTACTGTCCACATCCCTCCAATCAGTATTACTACCATCTTCTGTCCACATCCCTCCAACTAATATTACTACCATCGTCTGTCATCATCCCTCCAACTAGTATTACTACCATCTACTGTCCACATCCCTACAACTAGTATTACTACCATCTACTGTCCACATCCCTCCAATCAGTATTACTACCATCTTCTGTCCACATCCCTCCAACTAATATTACTACCATCTTCTGTCCACATCCCTCCAACTAGTATTACTACCATCTACTGTCCACATCCCTCCAACTAGTAATACTACCATCTACTGTCCACATCCCTCCAATCAGTATTACTACCATCTTCTGTCCACATCCCTCCAATCAGTATTACTACCATCTTCTGTCCACATCCCTCCAATCAGTATTACTACCATCTTCTGTCCACATCCCTCCAATCAGTATTACTACCATCTTCTGTCCACATCCCTCCAATCAGTATTACTACCATCTACTGTCCACATCCCTCCAATCAGTATTACTACCATCTTCTGTCCACATCCCTCCAATCAGTATTACTACCATCTACTGTCCACATCCCTCCAATCAGTAGTACTACCATCTACTGTCCACATCCCTCCAATCAGTATTACTACCATCTACTGTCCACATCCCTCCAATCAGTATTACTACCATCTACTGTCCACATCCCTCCAATCAGTATTACTACCATCTTCTGTCCACATCCCTCCAATCAGTATTACTACCATCTACTGTCCACATCCCTCCAATCAGTATTACTACCATCTTCTGTCCACATCCCTCCAACTAGTATTACTACCATCTAATGTCCACATCCCTCCAACTAGTATTACTACCATCTACTGTCCACATCCCTCCAATCAGTATTACTACCATCTACTGTCCACATCTCTCCAATTACTACCATCTACTGTCCACATTCCTCCAACTAGTACTATTACTACCATCTACTGTCCACATTAACTAGACACATTCCAAGCTCTTATCCGCCTGGTCAGTCACCTTCGTAGTCATCATAATTGAATTTCAGTTGATGACCAGTGGTCTTTCATTATTTATGATGTTGAACGGAATAAGAAGAAAGAAGAAGAGTTACCTACCAACAAGCATTATATCGTTCAAGAAGCAGACATTGCCACCGTATCCCAGACTGCGTCCGCCGGAAGTGATGTAAGCACCAACAACAACCGCCGAAACAATGATGGCCGGCGTCAACAGGGAGAAGGCCACGTACTTCATCAAGGTCACGTTTTGGGAACGAGTGTTTGTCTGTAAGTTCCGGATCTTGGCACCAAAGACTTTGTACATGTAGAAGCAACAGAGAACGTTCCAGGAGTACATGCTTAGCCAAAAGAAGTGGGTCAACATTCCCAGGGGGGCGCACAGGGCGGAGTCAATTTTCCTGTTAGACAAACCTTGACGTTAATATCAAAACAGTTTATATCACAACATTTTGTATCGCTTTGGTTAGAAAAGATAAAACCTACAGTTTATATCGCAACAGTTTATATGACTGAGGTAGGAAATGATAACACGTGTAGTTAACACGACAACAGCGTAAATCCCAGGCCTGGACCTCGGAGATCTCAGTCACGGTAACATGAGTGAATCACCAAATATCGAGAAGTCGACAGTAAGCATTAATAGAACACGATCATAAGTAATAAAATAGACGTTGCGTCCAAAGCCTTCGTCAGCACACAAATAACAACACATTGATACAACTACATGAATATATATGTCTAACAAGAGTTAGATAATAATGCATTGGTGGTAAAGAAGAGGAAGTTAAGTTAACTTAGTTAAGTTAAAAGTTAAGTTAGTTAAGTCGATGGATCAACATCACGGCACACGGGTGTAACCCATAAGTGCTCCGTTCTGCTCCTAACTCAAACCTGAGTTTGGAGAAACTCAGCTCAGTGCACGAACTCCGTAGGACCGACGAGGATCCTGAAATACTTTGGGTAGATTTTTAACTCGAAATTTTGCCCGGGAAACGCCGTTAGGCTACTCTTTTTCGATTTCCAACTGCCAAGGGATTTTTTACGTGCGCAACAATACACACGGGCGTCCGATCTCACTACCCAGAAACCAGGGGAAATTTGTATTACTAGAAGTCCACGTGAAAAATTCCCGGGGCTTGAACCCGGGACCTCCAGCACTCGAGGTGGACACCATACCCCGAGACCACACATCCCCCAAAGAAAAAGAATAGGAAGAAGAAGGGGATAAAAGGGGCAATGACAGAAGGTAATTCACAAAGAGAATTGATTCCGCATTCTTTGGGCACGTCATGAGAAGGACAAAGAAGGACAATAGGTATCAGAAATGATTGACGTTACACAAGACAGAAGGCTGTGGACTGACATGATCATCATCGTCAAACGGCATGGACTATTAAGAAGATAGGCAGTACACGAGACAGAAGACTGTGGACAGACACTATCACCAGCGCCACACGGCATGGACTACAATGCGAAAGAAGAATTGGACAATAATGCAATTGTGGTAAAGAAGAGTTAGGAAACGGCTCTACAACAATACTTACGTGAAAAAACTAGACAGCAGAGATGCCTGGGCCAGCAACAAGCTCACACACAGACCCAAGTTGTTTCTGCCAGCAACAGTCCGGAGAACTGCGAACCTGGCATACGTCACAATGGTCATCAGAAGACACAACATGGACACGCCCATACAGACTAAAATCAACGGGATTTGAATTTCGTGGACCAAGCCTGCCTTCTTTTTGATCCGAGGCATTAACGCTATCTGCTCGTCCAGAAAATCACAGCAAATATTTAACTCTCCACTAGCATCCACCGACATTTTACTCAAGTCTGAATCGTTGGTGATAGTAAGTTGTGTGGTGTTAAAATTCAATTTTACAGTAACAATTGGCAGGACGCCCCTGTACGCCGTCTCAATGAGATATTGTGATCTTGGAAAACTCACGAATTTACAAGTCAGTGTTTGTGTAAGGTTTAAAAACATATCAAGAACATTGGAAAACTGTTGATGTTTAAGAATGTTTCCTACATGCTGTTGCCTATGAAAACATTTAATATCAACATTATGTTTTTCAATATCGCCGCAGTACACTGTAATATCAAAATCTGTCCACATTAATACCGGTATGAAATTAACGGATATCCGGTCCACAAAGTTTATATGAACATCTTTACTGAAGAGCTCGTCAAGTATGGTCTGTTCAAACTTATCTCTAAGGATATAGCTATTAGCAATGACAAGACCTGTTGCCCAGTACAAGTATGGGACACCAAAGTGATCTTGTACCGTTTTTGAGTCCGTGGAGGTAGTAGTAACTGATGTGTTGAAGGCAGCAGCAATGACAGAGATGTCACCAGGAGCTGCAGACTTTGGAGTTTCATTGTTTGTTTCACGGAAGCCTTCCATTGTTGAGGTGCTTAGCAATGCCCCAAAAGACAGTTCGGCATGCTCACATGAAGCAGATAGAATGGCAGAAAGCTGAAAGTAAACACCATGTTAAAATATAAGACATGGCGCCCGATGTTTTAACTGTACTGCCAACAACGATAACTGTATAATACACATTGTACCGGGCCATGGTTAAGGTCGGCACGACACACAAAGGGGGGTCATATTGTCAGTGGATTAAACATGTTTTATAGCTGGTTTCAAAGTTCTGAAACATCACAGGAGAAGGACACTTGGGAGTCATGACTTCAGTTGGAGCACTCCCTTGACTGTCAAGAAGACAAAGAGGCTGGCATACTCTAGCCACCAGAAGCTTACAGCTGTGTCCGCTCCACAGAGACGTTTGTTATATCCTGGAACGAACATGGAGGATAGGCAGTGAAACGGTTAAGGCCTCTGGAGTGTTTATGCTCGTGGCCACCGCTCATTCATTCATTCATTCATTCATTCATTATGTGCCATGCCGATAAGCGTGGGCGGTCATGATCTCGCCATCTCACTCGATCACCAGAGTCTTGGATCAACTCAGTGTTCCTGTCTCGACCATGCCATGTGGCCAAGCCATCCAGGTATTTACTTCTCGGTCTTCCCCTTGGTCTGTTCCCTTCGATTTTGCCAGTTGTCACTAAGTTCTCCAATTAATTTCTTCTCATAACATGTCCAAACAATTTTGACTGTCTACGTCTAATTTGTCTAACCAATTTACGATTTTCATTTGTCTCCTGTAGTACTTGGTAATTGGTTTTTCTGTCTGTCCATGGTATTCTTTGCATTTACCTCAGAAATCACATCTCCGCAGCCATCAGATGTTTTTCAGCTTGACTGCTCATTTTCCAAGTTTCACATCCATACAAAAGAACGGGCTCTATGTAGCACTTCAACACTCTTTTTCTCGTTTCAATTGACATCTTTTTATTGGTCAGTGTGTTTTTCATCTTGCTAAATGCTACTTTCGGCATGACAATTCTTGTTCTAATCTCTTCAAGCATCTCCCATCAGATGTTATTACTGTTCCTAGATAATTGTACCGATTCATTTGTTGAAGAATATTCCCATTTACTTGTATATTACATTGTGGTATTTCGTTCTTCCTAGTGACGACCATAATCTGTCTTTTTACAATTTAATTCTAATCCCAATTATTCACTGTGTGCAACAACCGCATCTACTAATTGTTGCAGATCAATCTCATTGTCTGCAATCAATATTGTATCATCTGCATATCTAATGTTATTGATGTTTCGTCCTCCAATGCTGATTCCATTTATATCTTCTACATTTCTGAAATTTCTTTCACTGTATAGTGCATTATGATTCGCCTTAAGACTAATCAACGCAAGACAAGCACACAGACATTAAAATTAGCAACATGGAACGTTAGGACGTTAAACGACGACGAAAAATTAGAGAACATAAAACAAGAAATAGAAAGAAAGAAAAATAATATTTTAGGGATGTGCGAAACGAGATGAACAGGAGCAGGCATCAAAGTAGATGAAGATGTTAAGATTATTTATTCTGGAGGTGAAGATCGACAAAGGAGAGTGGCAATTAATTTACCGGAAAGCATCAAAATCTGTTCAAGGATATTGGGCCGTGTCGGACAGAGTTCTACTAGTTAAATTGAGTGGCATACCTTTTAGCATAAATGTTATTCAAGTATATGCCCCAACGGGAAAATCCAGTGAAGATAGTGTAGAGGAATTTTATGATGACATAGAGTCTGCCTATAAGAAATGTAAAAATTCAGAAGTAGACATCATAATAGGGGACTTCAATGCAAGAGTAGAAATCAAGGTGATAGATACACAGTAGGAAACTATGGTTTAGCAGAGAGAAATGAAAGAGGATACAGACTCGTAGAATGGGCAAAAGAACAGGAAATGATTGTAGGAAACACCTGGTTTAAGCAACACCCTAGAAAAATATGAACATGGAGGAGTCCTGATAGCAGGATTAGAAACCAGATTGACTACATTCTGATTAGCAGAAGATGTAGAAACGCACTAACAATAGCAAACACAGTTCCCAGTGCTGATTGTTATAGTGACCACAGATTACTCACAGGAACATTGAGGATAATGTTGAAGAAAGTCAAGTATAAAACAGGAAACACTAAATATGATTTGTGTACATTGAGTAATGACAAGGAAATACAAAACAAATTCAACATAGAAGTACAGAACAGATTTGATATATTATCTGATCTAGAGATATTATTCCAGGATATGGATGATCAATGGGAAATGTTGAAGAATTCTATCAATTTGGCTGCAGAAACAACTATTCCAAAATTAGAGAAGGTGGGTCGTAAGAAATGGATGACAGAAGAAATTTTACACCTAATGGAAACAAGAAGACTCAACAAAAATAATTCTGCCAAATATGAAGAAATTCACAGACAAGTCAGAATATTATGTAAGAGGCAAAAGAAGCATGGCTTGAGGAAAAGTGCTTAGACATTGAAAAACAACACAACAGTCAAAATACCAAATTAGTGCACAAAAGAATTCAGGAACTTACTAATAAAAGAACAAGTACATCAACAGGCTGTCTAAAAACTAAAGATGGCAAAATCATAATAGAAAAAGATCAGATTCTACATGTATGGACAGATTATGTGAAAAACCTTTATAATGATAACAGAGAGGAACAGTATGATATTAGATTTAATAATGAAGGACCGCCAATTTTGAAGATGGAGGTTCGAAATGTTCTTAAGCATATGAAAGCTGGCAAGGCCACCGGTGCAGATAACATCACAACAGAAATGATTAAAGCTTTAGAAGAATTTGGACTAGAGCAAGTCACCAGACTGCTGAACACATTATATGATACTGGAGATATACCTTCTGAATTATGTAACTCTGTATTTATTGCAATCCCAAAGAAATCAGGAACCTTAGAATGTGATCAACATAGAACAATTAGTATAATGAGTCACATCACAAAGATTTTGCTACGAATTATCATGCACAGAGTGAGGAAGAAAATACAACCTGAAATAGGGGAAGAACAATGTGGGTTTGTAGAAGTCAAGGTTACAGTAAATGCTGTGTATATGCTGCGAACAGTTATTGGACGTGCTATAGAAGTCTCATCTCATCATGTTCCTCTTGTACCTTGCGGTGTCGAGGTGAAGTATAAACTTCGTGAGAGTGCCCGAGTATGGGCTTCATATATCGATATTCCCATGGACTCTGCTATTCCCTCCATCCAACGTTTACGTGGTCGGCCTCTTCCTTTGATTCCATCTGGTCTGTACATCATTGCTTGTTGTGGTATGCTGTTGACTGGTAACCTACTTGCATGGCCAAACCATTTGACTTGCTGTTTTCTGATAAAATCTAGTGCTGCTTTAACCCCCACTTTAGTCCTGATTTCTTCATTTCTGATCTTATCTCTTCTTGATACGTTGAGTATTCTTCTCAGGAACCTCATTTCTGTTGTTGTGATTTTTCTTTTCTCTTTTTCTGTCATTGTCCAGGTTTGGCTTTGGTAGCATAGAGTTGGCAGGAAGATTGTGTTGTAAAGTGGTTTCTTAGTAGTTATTGATACATGTTTGTTCTTTAGTATTGGTGCCATTTGTCCAATGAGTTGATTTGCCTTATTGCACCTATTTTCGATCTCGTCTTCTAATCTGCCATTTGATGATATTATAATTCCTAGGTACTTGAAACTCTTTACTTGTTTCAAGGGATGTTCGTTTAGGTGAATTGTTGTTGTTTGTTCTTCTTTAGTTATAGTCATTACCTCTGTTTTGCTTGTGCTAATTTTCATGTTATGTTCCCTACACATTTCGTTTAGACTATTCATGTGATCTTGTAATTCAGCTTCTGATTATGCTATTAGTGCTTGGTCATCCGCAAACCAAGCTATAGAAGTAAACAAGGATATTCACCTTTGCTTTATTGACTACACAAAGGCTTTTGATAGAATTAGCATGGTAGATATGCTTGCAGATCTACAAATTGATGGGAAAGACATTAGACTTATAAAAAAAAACATGTATTGGAAACAACAAGCTGCCATAAGAATTGATAATGAAGTGGGACAATATCAACCTATTAAAAGAGGTGTTAGGCAGGGATCTGTAATGTCTCCAGGTCTTGTTTCCCTACAGAGTGAAAATATTTTCAGAACTGTAGAAGATATAAATGAAATCAGCATTGGAGGACGAAACATCAATAACATTAGATAAGCAGATGATACAGTATTGATTGCTGACAATGCACAAGATTAATGCACAACAATTAATATAAATAATGCACAACAATTAGTAGACGCAGTTGTTGTACACAGTGAGCAGCTCTGGAGTTAGAATTAAATTGTAAGAAGACACATGTTATGGTCGTCACTAGGAAGAACGAAGTACCACAATGTAACATACACGTCATCATCAAGTGCCGTGCCGGCTGGCGTAGGCGTTCATGGCTCTCCACAGATCTCGGTCTTTGGTATTCTGGTTCAACTCTGCTGATGATATTCCTCCAAGCCACCGTCTCAATCCGTCCAGCATCATTTCTCTTGGTCTGCCTCTGCCTCTACTCCCCTCGATCTTTCCATTTGTCACGATGTTCTCCAATGCCTCTCTTCATAGGAATATTCTTCAACAAGTGAATCGAAACAATTATCTCGGAACAGTCATAACATCTGATGGGAGATGCCTTGAAGAGATTAGAACAAGAATCGCCATGGCGAAAGTAGTAGTAGTAGGCCTCTTTCAGTCCTGAATGACTATAGAGTTGTGCCGCTTGGGAGGTGCCTGGCAGCACCGCTGGTGACTGTATAGTCCAATGCGAGAGTGACAATCCCTTGTCACAGTTTCCGCATCTGTAAGACGAGGCAAGTCCCGCAGTAAGTGACTGCGCTTTGAGCCTGTGCCGCCTATCCTGTTTGTTGGATCAGATTGCGCTCAAAGAGCACCAGTCCGTTTCGTACATCTCTTCTCCAGGAGCATCTGTCTGTTGCAACTCTCTCCCACGTGTCTGGATCTATTCCAATGGTTTTCATATCTTGTTTACACACATCCCTATATCGCATTTGGGGTCTTCCGATTGGCCTCTTTCCTGAGGCTAGTTCTCCGTAAAGGAGATCTTTGGGAATACGTTCATCTTCCATTCGAGATACGTGGCCCAGTCACCGGAGGAGTCTCTGATTGAGGAGGGTGTGCACTGTGGTAATATCTGCTCTTTCAAGCACCTGTTTGTTTGTTATGTGGTCTTTCCATGTTATGCCCAGGATACGTCTCAGACATCTCTATGTGGAAGGAATTCAACTTCCTTTCCTGTCTTGAGTACAGGGTCCAGGATTCAGACCCATAGAGTAGTGTGCTAACAACACAAGCTTTATATACTTGAGCTTTTGTACGCTCTGTTAGTCTATTATTCTCCCAACCTCTTTTAGCTAACCTGGAAAATGTTGTGGCTGCCTTTCCAATGCGTCTGTCGATTTCTGTCTCTAATGAAAGATTATCTGATATTGTCGACCCCAAATACACAAACTCGTGGACGACCTTCAATTCGTAATTAGAAATTTTGATTGACGGAGGCGCACCAGCATCTTGTTCCATCACCTGTGTTTTATTTAGGCTAATGGTGAGCCCAAAGTCTTTGCAGGCGGCTGCAAAACGATCTATGAGCCTTTGGAGATCTTCTGCTGTATGAGTAGTCAGTGCTGCATCATCTGCAAAAAGTAGTTCTATTACGCATCTTGATCTTATTTTGGTCATTGCCTTGAGTCTGGATGGGTTAAAAAGTTTGCCATCAGATCTTGTGTGGAGGTATATGCCTTCAGTGGCAGTCCCAAATGCCTGCCTTAAGAGAACAGCGAAGAAGATACCAAAGAGTGTAGGAGCAAGCACGCAGCCCTGCTTTACTCCGCTGCTGATGATGAATGACTGGGATGTTGAGCCGTCAAATAAAATGGTCCCCTGCATGTTTTCGTGGAATGATTTCACGAGACTAAGAAGGGTGGGTGGACATCCAACCTTTTCAAGGACCTTAAAAAGGCCGCTTCTGCTCACGAGGTCAAATGCCTTTGTGAGGTCGATGAAGGCAATATATAATGGCTTCCTCTGTTCTCTGCACTTCTCTTAGAGCTGCCGGAGTGAGAAAATCATATCGATGGTGGACCTGTTGGGTCTAAATCCGCACTGCGATTCGGGGGTAGATTCTTTCAGCAAGAATGTGTAATCTTTTAAGGATTACTCTGGCAAAAATCTTGCCTGTAATGCTGAGTAGGGAAATGCCACGATAGTTGTTGCAGTGGCTTCTGTCGCCTTTGTTTTTATAAAGGGTAACGATGTTTGCGTCTTTCATATCTTGTGGTATTGATTACTGAGTAGTGTTCTACCCAGCGATCCATTTGTTTCGCTCGATCTTTTATGATTACCCTCTCAGGTGATCGTAAAGGGGCCATCTTATTTTTTGATGGACCGACAGCTTGCTTGATGCCCTCGTACATTTCTCTTATATTTCCAGTGTCTGCACAAATTTGAATTTGAGCAGAGAGCTGTAGCCAGTACCTGTTCGCACATCTTCTTGCCATCTGTTGTACTCTATATCTGGCCGTTCGCAATGCCTGCAGTGTTTTCTCTGAAGGTGATGTTTTATACATTGAGAATGCATGTCTCTTTATCTCCAGGACTGGGAGCATCTCTTCAGAGTGTACTTCAAACCAGTCGGTTGACTTAGTTTGCTTCTTGCCAAACGTTGATAGTGCTGTATTGTAGATGGTGTCGCCAAAATGACTCCATCTCTCGGTGGAATTTCCGTTTGTGGGGCCGGAAAGAGTATCCGCTAGAGCCTGCATGAATTTGTTGACTTTCTTTTAATTTTGGGTGCCGCTGGTGTCAATGCGTGGTCTTCCTTCTGTTCGGCTTTTTTAGATTCTCTTGGGCTTTATCTTCACCTTGATGGAGACGAGTGAATGGTCGGTGTCGCAGTCAGCACTATGATAGCTGCGAGTCAGCCGTACATTGCGGAGGTTGCTGCGTTTAGTGAACACCAGGTCGAGTTGGTGCCAGTTCTTTGATCTGGGGTGCCTCCATGACACCTTGTGTTGAGGTTTCGTGTCAAAGAAGGTGTTGGTCACGCACAGATTATGGTGGCTGCAGAATTCCAAGAGACGTTGTCTATTGCCATTGATCTTCCTAACGCCAAACTGTCCTAGACATGAAGGCCAAGATTTGTGGTCGGAGCCAACCCTGACATTGAAATCCCCCATGATAAAAAGATGTTGTTTCTCTGGTGTTTCACTGACTTCTTTGCTAAGGTCGTCATAGAACTTGTCTTTAGATTCTGATTCTGCAGTTAGTGTTGGGGCGTAAACGCTTATAATACTAACTGGGCCTGCCTCTGTCTGGAGTTGGAGCTTCAGTATTCTTTCAGTGCCATAACTTGGTGGTATGATGGAATTAAGCAGCTTGTTTCTGATAGCGAAGCCAACTCCATGCTCCCTGGTCTCTCCGCACGGCTTGCCATGCCAGTAGAAAGTGAAGTCCCTCTCCTTGATGCTTCCAGATTCTTGGAGTCTGGTCTCTTGCAGGGCGACAATGTCTATCCCCAGTCTTAGTAGTTCGTTGTTTATCACTGCAGTTTTGCGGGCATCCACAATCTCGTTTAGATCGTCTGAGATGCCTGGGGTCATGGTTCTTACGTTCCATGTTCCCAGCCTTAGGGCCGGTTTTTTTTTTCTTGTTGCTAGGTGTATAGATTGCGGTCCATGTGTCAGGATTTTTTCCTAAGCTCCACACACCCTCAGGAGCAGATGAACCGTGGCGAGACAACGCCTTAATGACTGGGGGCTGCCCAGCTTAGGCGGGCGGTAGCTGTCTAGTGAGATACGATGATCTCTCCCACCCTCGGAAGTAGCCCCTGGCGCCTTGCTCTACGCCAATCGAGCATTAAGACTTATAACCGGCAAATGCTGCTTATCGTGTTGTGTCACCGCTTTACACGGTGCTGAAGTGACCTCTTCAGGGCACAAGCCTGGACAATGGAAATCGGAGAACCAGCTGTTGCCCAGTAGGAGTTCCCCCTCTCCACGTCACAGATGTTGACCAAGGGAAAGGCAGTAGCCAATGCAACTTGGCATCGGTGCCGTCGCAGGAGTTGCCAGAACTATATTGTTTACAACATGGAACTGCCTTAGGGACTCCATCTGCGGATTTGTCCTCAGGGTTTACTCCCGCTAAACGGGTACTCCACCTTGCCCAGGGGTGACCCGTAGGCTAGCGGAGGGAAGGAGGCACCTTACTTCTCCTTTGACAGGGGGTACCCCTACCCCGCTACCCGAAAAGGCAAAAGTAGCCTTTAGCAAAATGAAAACTATTCTGACCAATAAAAAGATGTCAATTGAAACGAGAAAAAGAATGTTGAGGGGATACATAGAACCTGTTTTTTTGTATGGATGTGAAACTTGGACAATGTGCAGTCAAGCTGAACAACATCTGATGGCTGCAGAAATGTGGTTTCTGAGGAAAATGCAAAGAATACCATGGACAGACAGCAAAACCAATGACCAAGTACTACAGAAGACAAATGAAAATCGTAAATTGATTAGAGAAATTAGACGTAGACAGTCAACGTTTTTTTGGCATGTTATGAGAAGAAATGGATTGAAGAACTTAGTGACAACTGGCAAGATCGAAGGGAACAGACCGGGAGGAAAATACCTGGATGGCTTGGCCACATGGCATGGGCGAGACAGGAACACTGAGCTGATTCACGACGCTGGTGATCGAATGAAATGGCGAGTCATGGCCGCCCACGCTTTCCGGCATGGCATATGATTGATTGATTGATTGATTGAGGTACTTGAAACTCTTTACTTGTTTCAAGGTGTGTTAGTTTAGGTGAATCGCTGTTGCTTTTCCTTCTTTAGTTATAGTCAATACCTCTGTTTTACTTGCGCTACTTTTCATGTTATGTTCCCTACACATTTCGTTTAGACTATTCATGTGGTCTTGCTATTAGTGCTTGGTCGTCCGCAAACAGGAGTTCTCTAATGGTTAGATTTGCAGATGGTTCTTCTTCTGTGTTCTCGTCATGCGGTATTCTTGCGGTCCTGTTTGGCTGGTTTCTTATATATGTTATAAACAAAAGAGGGGACAGGACACAACCTTGTCGTACTCCGGATCTTATGGTGAGGGATTCTGAGTGTCCTCCAGTTGCTCTCACTGTGCATTCACTGTTGTTGTTTTGAATCTTTAATGAAATATAATTCAATTTCTTTGCATTGCTCATTTAACCAACTTTCTTTTGCCTTCACACATTTGTCTCTTATTTCTTTATTTATCTTAGCATATTCTTGTTTAACGTTTTTAATCTTTTTCCTTTTGTCCATCGACATTAAGATTTCTTCATTCA
Source organism: Cepaea nemoralis (assembly GCA_014155875.1). Classification (NCBI taxonomy): domain Eukaryota; kingdom Metazoa; phylum Mollusca; class Gastropoda; order Stylommatophora; family Helicidae; genus Cepaea; species Cepaea nemoralis. Next base: position 108,514 of record JACEFZ010024956.1, on the reverse strand, counting down.
TCCACTTTTTCTTAGCTTTTTGGCTTCTCTCTGGTAATATTTCTTTGCTAGTTTGATGAATGGAGTCCCTTAACATTTCCCATTGTTCATCTATACTCTGTATTTTAGCTATTGAATTGTACCTATTTTTCACAGTCACTCTGTATTGTTCTTGAATTTCTTTATCTACTTTCAGAACCTCTTTATTAAGTCGCAAGTTCTTAACCATTTTTCCCCTCTCTATAAACTTACTTTTATTTATCCACATAGTTGTACATGATCACTATTACAGTCAGTACCAGGCATAGTATTTACATTAATTAACGCATTTCTAAATCGTTTATTAATAAGTATGTAGTCAATTTGGATGCGTATTTTCTTCTTCTTCGTTCATCCGGAGTTTTTTTTTCGGACGTGATTGCGTTGTGCCTGTCCACAGCAGAGCTGCGTTCTTGCGCCGTTAGGCCGACACATCCGACTTCTGCGGGCATTTGTTGACCGGGTTAACCTTCCCGGGGGATGCGTATTTTCATATCAGGGCTTTTCCATGTGTATAACCTTCTTTTATGGTGTTTAAACCGTGTGTTTCCAATTATCACATCATTAATATTTGCCCATTCTATTAGTTTCTCTCCTCTTTCATTTTTTGTACCTAACCCATAATTCCCCACTATATCCTCTATTTTCCAGTTCCTACTTTTGCATTAAAATCGCCCATTAATATTTTTATTTCTTGTGATCCAGTTTCAGCTATCGCCTTTTCTACTTCATGGTAAAAGTGTTGCATTTCTTCATCACTACTGCTTGTTATTGGTGCATATACTTGTATAATATTTATATCTATTGGTTTGCCTGTGATTTTGATCATTATAACTCTATCTGAAATACACCAGTATCCATTAATTGATTTTGCTGTTTTTGCATCAAATATTATTCCAACACCTTTTTCATGTGTATCCCCTCTAGAATAAATTATTGTGTGTTTGTCGGTTATAATTTTGCCAGATCCCTTCCATCTCATCTCACTTATGCCTAGTATATTCATTTTTATGCTTTCCATTTCTCTTAAAACACTGTTTAACTTTCCTAGCTCATTTAATGTCCTAACATTACAAATTCCTACTCTAAATTTATTTAGTTTAGTTATAGTTTTGCCATCAGTAGCTGGATGACTCCATGCGACCGCCATGCCTACCGGACGAGGATGTCCTAAGACAGCCATTAACGTCGTTCACTATCTCTGAAATTTGCGTTGCCATGAAATCTTGTAAAGATAATGTGGTGGTTTCCCCTTGAATTCTAAATCCACATGGTGGCCTTTTACCTCTGCCTTTGACAGTCATTTCCGACTGTCAGGACAAGTGAGTGCTCTGCTCTGCTCAGCTGCAGAGGTGTCAACTTATTCCGGTGGATAATCGGTCCCCAGAGTTACGTTAGTCACACCGTGGTATGTTTCCATCCTCTACCACGTGGAGGTGCAGTTGGGATTTTCCATTCCTAAAGTTATGGTCTATGACCAAAACTCTCCAGTTCTTAGCGAAGTAATAATGAGAGAGATAAATGAGTAGTCAGGGATACTAATCGGAGGTTATAACATAAGAAATATACGCTATGCAGAAGACACAGTATTGGTTGCGGATAATGCAACAGATCTACAACAATTGTTGGATATTGTAGTAACGGAGAGCGCTAAGAAAGGACTCTCCTTGAATATCAAGAAAACAGTAACAATACTGATATCAAAGAAAAAAGTGACACCAAAATATGAAATATAAATATAAGCGACAGTTCTTAACCAAGTGGATAGTTTTAAACTAGAACAATAAGAAAGAGACAAACAGCTGTCTTGGGCCATATAGTGAGAAGAGAGGCATTGAAGAACAACGTGGCAATTGGAAAGATCGAGGGGAAGAAAGGGAGAGGCAGACCAAGAAAAATTATGCTGGATGGATTGAGACGGTGGCATGGAGAAATGTCACCAGCAGAGTTGATCCAGAAAACCAAAGACCGAAATATGTGGAAAATCATGAATGCCTACACCAGCCGGCATGGCACTTGATGATGATGGTGATGGTGATGATGATGATGATGATGATGATGATGGTGATGATGGTGGTGATGATGATGATGATGATGATGATGATGATGATGATGATGATGATGATGATGATGATGATGATAGAATAGAAAATGATGTAGTTCTTCTTTTATACATTAAAGCTTTCAAAATATCGTGTGGTAGACACTGACTTGAAGTCGTACAAACTCACCTTGTAAAAGAACGTGTCAAGGACATATTCTGAATCTATGGCAAATCCGGTCTCTGTTGTGTTGTCTACTTCCGGCAAGAACAATAACTGTAGCCTATACCCCAGGCCTGTTATCTGGGTCACAGCCGTACTGCAGTTGCCGTCAATGAGAATCTTCCCAGGGGAGCAACGTGCCGGAATACACACCCCCTGTAAACACAGATGACAGGACACCCACACAATGTCAATCTGATGCAGCCACCGTGACATTATTGTTCTCAATACAACAATAACAAGCATGGATCTTATAGTCAATATTACTGTTGAAGTTCATTGAGATGGAAGGGTTTCGCTCTTGGGCTTAAAGTCATATAGTGACTGTCGCAGAATAAACTTGTTAGTTCGATCAATGACAGACTAGACCCGACCTTAGTCTGCAAAAACAGCAACCCTTTGATGTTGTAGGGAATGAGATCAAAGTGAGTCGCGTCGCGATGTCTACACATGGTCGACATTTTGTTGGCAGGTTGTTGTTCGAGAGACGTGCACTGGCGTCATCTGTCTGCAGGGCGGGAATCGGCCGTTGAAAGTGATGGACAGAATGTCTGCCAGAGGTCGGAAGGATTCTGTGATATGGGGGAAAGGTCTCTGGCTCACAGACAGCCAGGATCTTTGTTGTATGAGACAAAGAATTTCCCAGATGAAAGTGAACTTGACAGCGAATTGACTCCGGTTAGTCTAGAAACAGGAGGACAAAGCCAGATTCTGGACTGATTGGCGTCTGGACTTTTTGGTGACGTCACTCAAGCACCCATATAAAACCCAGTGCGGTAAACAAGTGGAGGGAGTCGAGAAAAACATTCTGAAGTGTTAGGATCGGTGCATTATTCCGAGTTGCGTTACATAGAGTGAAACTATAATGTCTAAGTGGTGATAGTTATCCGCGGACCTAGATCCAATCTGATTGCATAGTTTCTCGAGTGGCAACCAAAATAGGCATATGGTTCCATTTACAGGTCCACGTATGTGTGCTCTGATGTTCAACAGTGAAGCTAACACAATTTTAGAAGATGATGGCTCAGAATTTGAAGACAGAAGTTGCTGAGAGGCCGCTACATTGGGCTTATACCCAAGTTGGTTTGCGGGAACCTGGCTTCTGCTGAGCAGGACATGCTGATGAGATTATGATTAGCAAGTGATAGTTGTATCATTGAACAGTCAGATCATTGTAGAGATACACTATTGATACCAGGAACATTCACACCAAAGTTATACTGATACAGAGAACATTTAGACTGTGGTGTTAATATGGGGAATCTTTACAACCAGTGACACTAGATCCATTGAGATTTCCCCAATAACAGTGACAATAGGGTTAGAATTTTCTGATTAACAATGAGTTAAATAACCGAGGAAATTCATAGTGTGAATCAGATTGAAGACTCTCATTGGACAGTATTTGTCATGGGTGTCCAAGCATCCTAGTGGTTCAAGAGACAACGGAGGAAGTCTTCACGTGACCGGAGGAGCATCACCTGGGTGAGGCTACCTGTATGGGATACATGGTGCTGGTGTGTTTTCAGCACAGGAATGAGAATGACTATACTCCTGAACACTGATCTGAGTCTATAGACACTTTAGAGTACACGTCACACATTCTACACCTTATACACACACACCCACTTCTCCTACATATACTCTTTGCTTTAATAAATTTCTTGTTTTTATTTGTTGAGGCTAGAGTTGTCAAGTATGTTATGTTGGGGAAGAATGAGAGGGGGCATGATCCAGGGGTGAGTAAGAGTGAGAGGAAGGTGTCTTCAGATTGAAGGAGTGTGTGGACGGAGTCTGCTGGATATCTCCAGGATAGAGATATTGGATTAAAAAATAATGTGGGTGTTGATTCCCTTCACTCCAGGGACGACACTAAAGTGGTAAAGAAGAACAAGTAACTACTACGACATTCATTCTTTACACACACGACAGTGACATATGCAAGTGTTCGCTATTGTGTTGTTCCATGTATTGATACATACAAGTGTATATCAGCTGTTGTGTTGTTCCATGTAGTGATATATGCAAGTGTTCATCAACTGTTGTGTTGTTCCATGATGTGATGCACGCCCATGTTCATTAGCTGTTGTGTTGTTCCATTAGTTAGTCGACAGATCATCCTCATTGCACATCGAACCATTCAGTCCATAAGTGTTCGGATCCCCTCCTCAGCACATCCCGCAGCGTTTAGCGGCTAACGACACCAGTTCTGTGTTGGTTTATCAATCTTCTTTGGCTTCCTGCATAGTGTTCTTGTTTGGCTACCCCTCTTTTAATTTGCTGTTCTCGCAGTCTGGCCATGGTTGTAGATTCACAGTATCACTTGGTTCTCGCAAAAGTCTTACTTCTCGTAGAGCATTTAGAATGTCAGCCTGGTCCATGGCGCGTCCACCCTCCACAGTAGTCTTACCCGCGAGCTTGTCAGCCCGCTCATTTCCTTGTACTCCCGCATGCCCTGGCACGAAGATGAAACTAATCTTTGCCAGCCGAGACCAGCTCCAGAGACAGCAACCATTCTCTTCGGATCCACCCCATCTCTACCATCTTGAGCATGCTCATTGAGTCGCTAAGGAAACATGCCCTAGTGAATGTCTGTGTCTCGAGCCATGTTATTGCTTTACTTACTGCCATGACTTCCATAGTCAGGCTACTTGTGGTCTCAGCAAAAGCACCAGAGTCCTCCTTCACAATTCTCCCTCCGGCCTGAGCCGTAAAGGCTCATGAGCTTCTCACATGTCGGACGACCGACCCATCTGTCAGTGATACACGCAAGTGTTGTGTTGTTCCATATAGTGATACTCGCAAGTAGTCATCAACTGTTGTGTTATTCCATGTAGTGATACGCGCAAGTTTACATCAGCTCTTGTGTTGTTCCATGTAATGATATATACAAGTGTTCATCAGCTGTTGTGTTGTTCCACGTTGCGATACAATGCAAGTGTTCATCAGCTCTTGTGTTGTTCCATGTAGTGATACATGCACGTGTTCATCAGCTGTTGTGTTGTTCCACGTTGTGATACAATGCAAGTGTTCATCAGCTGTTGTGTCGTTCCATGTAGTGATACATGCAAGTGTTCATTAGCTGTTGTGTTGTCCCATGTATTGGTATATGCAAGTGTTCATCAGTCTGTGACTGACTTAAATGAACAGTTCGCAGTATCGTTGATTGCAGAGCCAAGATATTCAAAGTTTGTATCATGTTCCTTTTCTCCATTGCTGACTGTGTGCTGTGTTTGACATACACTTCTAAACTTGAGACGGAAATTTGTATCTCCACTGTTTCCTTTGCCACTCGGATTTAGCTTTTGTATCGTTTAGTACTATCTAAGAGAAATACCGTACACCAAAATGACATCAACCCAAACATTCTTGTACTGTTATATGAATGTGAAACATGAACAACGAGTAGACAAGCTGAGAAAGATCGAATGGCAGTGAAAATGTGGTTTCTGGGGAAAATGTAAAGAATACTATGGACAGATAGACAAACCAATGAGCAAGTCCTACAAGAAATGAAAACTGTAAACTGATTAGTGAAATTAGACGTAAACAATCAACATTTGTTAGGAACGTTATGAGAATAAATAAATGAGAGAACTTGGTGACAACTGGCAAGAAACGGACAAGAGGAGGAGAGAGATAAATATATAGATGGCTTGGCCACATGGTATGGACGAGACAAGAAGACGGAGCTGATCCACGACTATGGTGATCATGTGAGGTGGCGAAATATGACCACCCATGCTTATCGGCATGGGATATGATGATGATGATAATGATGATGATGATGATGATTAAAACATTCCGAAATTTGCGCACCAAACCTCTAAGGATAACACCAAACACATACTCACGTCAGGACTGGGCCACTCTGTGGTATTGCATGCGCCCGCTACCCCGTTCTCTGTGGTTGTCCACTTGCGACGCAGGTTGAACAGGATTGAGTATGGCGTGAAGATACTAGTTGGTAACGTGTCAGTACGGTCTCCACGCCAGCATATACTAACCATTGGGTGTTCCTTGCCCACGGGAACAGTGTTTTTATAAGTTGTAGATAACAAGAAAGAATTATGATTTTAACAAATCAGAAATACCGATTACATAATCTGCAAAATAATCGTAAATGTACCTGTTAGTACTACATAAAGACAGCTGCAAAATAATCGGCAATTTACATAAAAGTACTACTTAAAAACAACTGCAAAATATTCGGAGCTGATCTGTTAGTCCTTACATAAATAACGCTACAAAATAATAATAAATGCATCCGTTAGTCCTTACATAAACAACACTAAAAATTAATAATAAATGTATTCTTATATCCTTACAAAATTTTTTGGGCATGTTATGAGAAGAAATGGATTCGAGAATTTGGTGACAACTGGTAAGATCGAGGGGAACAGACCAAGGGGAAGACCTAGAAGTAAGTACCTGGATGGCTTGGCCTTGTGGCATGGTCGAGACAGAAACACGGAGCTGATCCACGACTCTGGTGATTGAGTGTGATGGCAGAACATGACCGCCCACGCTTACCGGCATGGCACATGATGGATGGATATCCTTACACAAATAACACTACAAAATAATACTATAGTCTGCCCAGAAATGAATGCCGTCATTCACAATCAATTATTTTGAGAACTGTCTGTTGCATCGTTATGAAATTTTTCCTGCCGTCTTGTATTTACCCCCACCCAAGGAATATGTCTTTTATAGGTCCAAAAGCAACTTAAATCATCGAAAGCGGCGACATTTCTTTGATGTTTTGGCGAAAATGTAGTGAATTCGCGCTAACAAACTAGTCTTACAGTAAAGCACGTCATTTTGGGTAACGACACAAGTACAAGGCGTAGCCAGAATCGTATGGGAGTGGGTGCAATAAAAGAAGTAGCTTTTAAGTCGACAGGGTCGACTGCATTGCACCGGAATTTTATCCCATATAGCTCAGTCTCTTTCCGCAGCGCGGAAAGCGTCGCAAAAAATCACGAAATCCGTAGCTCCAGCGACGACCCTCGGGAGTCTCCGAATAAATGCACTCGTGAAATGAAGGACGCGGCCCGGAATCGAACATACAACCTTCGGAGCCCGAGTCAGACGGCTTGACCACTTCACCACGGAGACTCCCGAGAGGGGTGCAATGTGTAATATTAGTAAAGACAGAGAATTTACAGAGGCATGGGGTAAATACTGTGTAAACTGACAGGAAAGTAGAAGGAATATATTTCTTACCTTATTTTTTATTTCCTTCTTGTTTCTTCAGCTGCTGGTTAATAATGTGTACACAAGTATTCATGTTACTAGGATGCATTTAGCTTTTTATATCGAGTTCGTGAAAGCTTCCAAATAGCTGTGCGTTAATGTGCGTATGGAGTGACCAGAAATGATATCGCAATTTAGTCACCATGTGTCTATTTTTAAGGATCTGTTCAGCTGTCTGTGTAATTTGTTCACACGTACACATGGGTGACAGACCCGCTTTGAGTCTTCGTGAAAGATTGTCTACTCTGCTGTTTACCGTTCAGAGACGGAACATGATTACCTGTTTTGCACAATGAAAATAGTTGTCAGTGTCTCTGTAGTGGGATTTCTTCTTAACGACCAAGATGTTCGCCTCTTTTCATTGAAGTTTAAAGATTGATTCGTATGCACATGTGTTGTCCCCTAATTTGACAACGTGTTTGCTCTCACGTTTCTTGTTATGCCACAATATGTCAGTTTCCACCGCAATATTACTCTTCTGTTAGTATTCAATGCGTTTAGTGTGCGTTTGTTTTTCTTCAATACAGTAGTTTATCGCCGCTGAGGGCTTGCGGAATTGAAAATTAATCACTATGGAATACAAACCATTGCCATTGACATTGTGCTGAGTCTGTAATGTTTAGGGCCTGCAATTCGTCTGAATAGTTGGAGCAAAATATTCCAGTACGTGTGTACGCGGATTAAGGTCTGCGATCTGCTTAGACCTTAATCTGTGTCGAACGATTCCAGTAGGTTGATGACTGCTCTCAGTTGCATAAAATTCAATCCATCCTTTCTCCTATAGTCCTCTTCCTCTTTCAACACATGGTCCTCACATTTTTTCCAGTAACTTTTATCAATATTTAATAGCGCGGACTGGGTTAGTATCTTGACGTCAGACAATTTGAATGTAGTAGTGGCAGCTGGCACGTGCCCTTTAATTTTAGCCTACACAAGTTCTATAGGGTTTAAATGAGAATGATACAGCGGAATTCTCAAACACCTATGGCGATGCTCTTCTATCAACTTATCGATTTGATATTTCTGGCTTTTTTGCGCATGTTTTACAAGGGACAACAACTGTAGCTTGAAATATGTTTCTGGAAATGGTATATTTTCCCTTCGGAGCCATATCTTTATTGTTTCCTTTGTGATCGATGCCGTAGGTAGTTTGTCTTCTTGGGCAACAACATTGTGACATGATGCATTGTCCATGATTAGACAAGACGGTATATCAAGGGATGGAAGTACTGTATTCTCGAGCCAATCTCTAAATACATTACTATTCATCTCATTGTGAAAATCTCTATTGTCTGTATGCTTTGATACGAACACGAGCCAAGCATTCTGTAGTAAGCCATTATGAGTACTACCAGCATAGGCTATGACCAACCGCTGTCCTTTACTACTAGGTACATAACGCTTTATCTTTCTATCCACTGATTGCCATTCCTTTTCACTTGTGTGGTGCGCATTGATCCACGTCCCACCCAAATACACTAGGTCATAATTTTCTTTTTTCATTTCCCTTATTTCACGTAGGTATCTGCTTCTCATGGCTGCTAAATGCGGTTGCTCGCAAAGGATATTTCTACCTCCCGTGTACTTTCTAAAAGTGAAGCCTAATGTCCTTATAATTTTCCACAAAGTTGTTTTGGATAGCTCTATGTTATTGTTCTTTCTCAACCAAACCCTAAGTTTTCTTACAATCACTGTTTCTTTGGCATCCATCATTTTTATAATAACTCGCCTTATAACATCCTTGTCAAAGCTGTCTACAGTTGCCTTTCTACCTACCGTTTGCTTATCGCGTATTGGTTTCATTCTAGATTCTTGCACCCATCGACGAAATGACCGTTTACTCAAACCCAATGCATATGAAACACTTTCCTGCGATCAGCTTCTTGACAAAAATATGTGTACAACTTCATAGCGATGCTTTGAAGTGTACATAATTTCACATTCAATCCCATTGAGCAATATTCACACATTCTATATTAGCTATTGTATATTATATTAATGGTAAGATTTATTTATATATTTATTTATATAATCACGTTTGATGAAAGAACCAACACTGATGACACCTCTGAACAATCCCATTTAACTGAGCGCAGTTTGTGCCAAAACGGAAACCACGAGACAATTTCTTAAAAAAAAAGCACGGATGTGTCTTGGTGAAGGTGTAATACTTTTAAAATTATGGACTTAATCTCTGACCCTTAAATTATATACCGCATATAAACAAACATTGAAATCTGCTGTACAATCTCCAGAAATTTTTTTTTTTTGGTTAGGTGGACATAATGATACGGTTATATGCTAAATCTCATAACTTTCCCTCAGTTGGTTACTGAGATATGGAATTTTATACTCGGGAAGAAAAAAGTAAACAGACTATAGATGTAATCTTTAATAACTACATGACGAAAGCTGCAATGTAGTCGTATATGTATTTTGCTAGTAAGAACACGAAGAAAGCCCTTGTGGCATGAACACTGCACCGACGTGATGGCAATACGTCGATAATATGGTAACTTCAGGTGCACTCTGATGCGGGTTACTTAAGCCTCGTATTATAGAAACCAAGGTTAGTGATGATGGCGGTAATTGTGTAGTACGAGTGGCTATACTGGTTTCAGGTTTAGCAGTAGTAGTAGTAGTAGTAGTAGTAGTAGTAGTAGTAGTAGTAGTAGTAGTAGTAGTAGTAGTAGTAGTAGTAGCAGCAGCAGCAGTAGTAGTAGTAGTAGTAGTAGTAGTAGTAGTAGTAGTAGTAGTAGTAGTAGTTGTAGTAGTAGTAGAAGTAGTGATAGTAGCAGTGTAGTATTAGTAGTAGTAGTAGTAGTAGTAGTAGTAGTAGTAGTAGTAGTAGTAGTGTAGTAGTAGTAGCAGTAGTAGTAGTAGTAGTAGTAGTAGTAGTAGTAGTAGTAGTAGTAGTAGTTAGTTAGTTAGTTAGTTAGTCGACAGATCATCCTCGTTGCACATCGGACCATTCAGTCCATAAGTGCTCGGATCCCCTCCTCAGCAAATCCCGCAGCGTGTAGCGGCTAACGACGCCAGTTCTGTTTTGGTTTATCAATCTTCTTTGGCTTCCTGCGTAGTGTTCTTGTTTGGCCACCCCTCTTTTAATTTGCTGCTCTCGCAGTCTGGCCATTGTTGTAGATTCACAGTCATCACTTGGTTCTTGCAAAAGTCTCACTTCTCGTAGAGCATTCAGAATGTCAGCCTGGTCCATGGCGCGTCCGCCCTCCACAGTAGCCTCACCTGCGAGCTTGTCAGCCCGCTCATTTCCTTGTACTCCCGCATGCCCTGGCACGAAGATGAAACTAATCTTTGCCAGCCGAGACCGCTTCAGAGGCAGCAACCATTCTCTTCGGATCGACCCCTCCTCTATCCTCTTGATCATGTTCATTGAGTCGCTAAGGAAACAAGCCCTAGTGAATGTCTGTGTCTCGAGCCATGTTATTGCTTTACTTACTGCCATGACTTCCATGGTCAGGCTACTTGTGGTTTCAGTGAAAGCACCAGAGTCCTCCTTCACAATTCTCTCTCCGGCCCGAGCTGTAAAGGCCCATGAGCTTCTCACATGTCGGACGACCGACCCATCTGTGTAGATGACCGCGTCACTGTCTAGCGAATTCTCGAAAATCAACGCTTGTACTTCAGCCTCAACAGCAGCCGGATTTTCTTGTCTGCATTTTCTATCTAGTAGTATAGTAGTAGTAGTAGTAGTTTTAGTAGTAGTAGCAGCAGCAGCAGCAGTAGTAGTAGTAGTAGTAGTAGTAGTAGTAGTAGTAGTAGTAGTAGTAGTAGTAGTAGTAGTAGTAGCGGTAGTAGTAGTAGTAGTAGTAGTAGTAGTAGTAGTAGTAGTAGTAGTAGTAGTAGTAGTAGTAGTAGTAGTAGTAGTAGTAGTAGCGGTAGTAGTAGTAGTAGTAGTAGTAGTAGTAGTAGTAGTAGTAGTAGTAGCGTAGTAGTAGTAGTAGTAGTAGTAGTAGTAGTAGTAGTAGTAGTAGTAGTAGTAGTAGCGTAGTAGTAGTAGTAGTAGTAGTAGTAGTAGTAGTAGTAGTAGTAGTAGTAGTAGTAGTAGTAGTAGCGTAGTAGTAGTAGTAGTAGTAGCGTAGTAGTAGTAGTAGTAGTAGTAGTAGCGTAGTAGTAGTAGTAGTAGTAGTAGTAGTAGTAGTAGTAGTAGTAGTAGTAGTAGTAGTAGTAGCGTAGTAGTAGTAGTAGTAGTAGTAGTAGTAGTAGTAGTAGTAGTAGCAGTAGTAGTAGCGTAGTAGTAGTAGTAGTAGTAGTAGTAGTAGTAGTAGTAGCGTAGTAGTAGTAGTAGTAGTAGTAGTAGTAGTAGTAGTAGTAGTAGTAGTAGTAGTAGCGTAGTAGTAGTAGTAGTAGTAGTAGTAGTAGTAGTAGTAGTAGTAGTAGTAGTAGTAGCGTAGTAGTAGTAGTAGTAGTAGTAGTAGTAGTAGTAGTAGCGTAGTAGTAGTAGTAGTAGTAGTAGTAGTAGTAGTAGTAGTAGTAGTAGTAGTAGTAGTAGCGTAGTAGTAGTAGTAGTAGTAGTAGTAGTAGTAGTAGTAGTAGTAGTAGTAGCGTAGTAGTAGTAGTAGTAGTAGTAGTAGTAGTAGTAGTAGTAGTAGCGGTAGTAGTAGTAGTAGTAGTAGTAGTAGTAGTAGTAGTAGTAGTAGTAGTAGCGTAGTAGTAGTAGTAGTAGTAGTAGTAGTAGTAGTAGTAGTAGTAGTAGTAGTAGTAGTAGTAGTAGTAGTAGTAGCGTAGTAGTAGTAGTAGTAGTAGTAGTAGTAGTAGTAGTAGTAGTAGTAGTAGTAGTAGTAGTAGTAGTAGTAGTAGTAGTAGCGGTAGTAGTGGTAGCAGTAATAGTTGTTGTTATTGTTGTTCTAGTTGTTGTTGTTGTGGTGGTGGTGGTAGTGATAGTGATAGTAGTGGTGGTGGTGGTTGTGGTGTTAGTAGTAGCATTAGCAGTAGTAGTAGTAGTAGTAGTAGTAGTAGTAGTAGTAGTAGTAGTAGTAGTAGTAGTAGTAGTAGTAGCGGTAGTAGTGGTAGTAGTAGTAGTAGTAGCGGTAGTAGTAGTAGTAGTAGTAGTAGTAGTAGTAGTAGTAGTAGTAGTAGTAGCGGTAGTAGTAGTAGTAGTAGTAGTAGTAGTAGTAGTAGTAGTAGTAGTAGTAGTAGTAGTAGCAGTAGTAGTAGTAGTAGTAGTAGTAGCGGTAGTAGTAGTAGTAGTAGTAGTAGTAGCAGTAGTAGTAGTAGTAGTAGTAGTAGTAGTAGTAGTAGTAGCAGTAGTAGTAGCGGTAGTAGTAGTAGTAGTAGTAGTAGTAGTAGTAGTAGTAGTAGTAGTAGTAGCGGTAGTAGTAGTAGTAGTAGTAGTAGTAGTAGTAGTAGTAGTAGTAGCGGTAGTAGTAGTAGTAGTAGTAGTAGTAGTAGTAGTAGTAGTAGCGGTAGTAGTAGTAGTAGTAGTAGTAGTAGTAGTAGTAGTAGTAGTAGTAGTAGTAGTAGTAGCGGTAGTAGTAGTAGTAGTAGTAGTAGTAGTAGTAGTAGTAGTAGCGGTAGTAGTGGTAGCAGTAATAGTTGTTGTTATTGTTGTTCTAGTTGTTGTGGTGGTGGTGGTAGTGATAGTGATAGTAGTGGTGGTGGTGGTTGTGGTGTTAGTAGTAGCATTAGCAGTAGTAGTAGTAGTAGTAGTAGTAGTAGTAGTAGTAGTAGTAGTAGTAGTAGTAGTAGTAGTAGTAGTAGTAGTAGTAGTAGTAGTAGTAGTAGTGGTGGTGGTGGTGGAAGTAGTAGTAGTTATTGTTGTTCATATTGTCGGAATAACTGCAGTAGTATTTGCTATTGTTGTAATAATGGCAGGAGCAAAGAAAAAGAAATAGATGAAGCAGAAGAAGAAGAAGAAGAAGAAGAAGAAGAAGAAGAAGAAGAAGAAGAAGAAGAAGAAGGGGGATGATGATGATGAGGAGGAGGAGGAGAAGAAGAAGAAGAAGACACGCATGCAGGTTAGCAAGCTACCTTGTTGCAGATAGCACAGAAGATGTTCTTGTACCTAGTCCTCGATGACGTTAGAGTGAGTGCATAAGCCTGGTCTGTCAAGGAACTACATCCGGTCACCACATCATCATCATACTCACGCCACAGCCCTGTCACATTACAGGTGTCTATTACAGGTAGGCTGTTGCGGTGAGAGAGATATATATTTATTTACAATCTATTACTTATTTTAATCCAGGTAGATTTAATTTAAAGAAAGTAAAGATGTAACAGTCAAATTCTTTTATTGAGAGATGTAGAGAAAGAATGAATCTAATTATTATTAGTTTCATGAAACTTCGGTACTTTTGCCTTAATTCACCCCAAACAAATAAACATCCATTACAGATCCTCTTTTGCATCGGTCTGGCATTCACTTCCGGTTCAGTGTTCGGTGGACTGCTGGACCGATCGATGGATGTTTTTTTTAAGTTTTTGGGCCCGTAGGGCCCTCAGTGTTGACGACAGTGAGGGCCCTACGGGCCCAAAACTAACAAAGCATCCATCGATCGGTCCAGCAGTCCACCAAACACTTAACCGGAAAGTGATTGCCGGACCGATGCAAATGAGGCTCTGTAAGGGATGCCTGTTTTGTTTGGGGTGAATTAAGGGAGAAGTACCGAAACTTCTTCTTATAGTTCATGCCGTGTGGCCTTAGTTGTCATGTCTGTCTACATCCTTCTGTCATACCGTGTGGCGTTGGTGACTATATATGTCCACAACCTTATGTCTTGTGTACTGTCAGTCTTCTTACAGTCCATGCCGTGTGGAGTTGGTAATCCGTCTGTCCACATCACCCTGTCTCTTGTGCTGTCAATCCTTTCTGACACAGATGTTCCTCCATGCTATGCTGTCAAACTGTTCACAATCTTCAATCTTGGTCTTCCTCTGCTTCTTTTGTTGAACTTTTCCGTTGTGACGGCTTACCCCTGCTCATGACATGCCCAAAGAATGTGGACTGTCTTCTTCTGATGCGAGTAACCAGTTCTCCTTGTGAGTTAACATCTTTAAAGTCTTCTTTGTTCTTTCTATACGTGTTCTCATAATTCTTCTATAAAACTGCGTCTCCGCAGTCTCCATATAATTGCTCACATGTCGTCTGCTAATTTTCTATGATTCGCTTCCATACATCAGGAGTGGCTCAATATAGCTCCCTTCCTGACCCGATTAAAGAAGATAAACTGCAGAGAATATTAAATCCATAAATACGCAGATGTATGGAAAGAATAAATATGACAGAACATATTAATGGATGAATGATATATGACAATCATCGTGATGTGCCACTCCGACAAACGTGAGTGGTCATGTCTCAGATAATCACCAGAGTCGGGGATCGGCTCTGTCTTCTTGTCTTGGTTATGCCACATGGCCAAGCCATCTTGATATTTATTTCTCTGCAATACCATTTATCTTTTCTCCTCAATCTCGCCAGTTGTCACTGAATTTTTCTGGTCATAACGTGTCTCAAAAAATCTTGACTGTGCGTTTAATTTTTCTAATAAGTGTACGGTTTTCATCTGCTTCTTGTAGGACCCCCCCCCCCCCCTCCCAATTTTCCTTGATATTCTTTGCATTTTCCTCACAAGCCACTTTGTCACTGCTATTAGATTTTTCTCAGCGCATCTGCATATGGTCCATGCTTCGCCTGTATAAAACATTAAAGGGTGCAAATAACATTTCAGCACTCGTTTCCTAACTGCATCCAACTAGACAAAAAATGCAGACAAGAAAATCCGGCTGCTGAGGAAGCGCAGGTACAAGCGTTGATTTTCGAGAATTCTTTAGACGGTGATGCTGTCATTTACACAGATGTTTCGGTCGTCCGACATGTGAGAAGCTCATGGGCCTTTATGGCGCGGGCCGGAGGGAGAATTGTGAAGGAGGACTCGATGGTTCGATGTGCAATGATGATGATCTGTTGACTAACTAACTAACTAACTAACTAACTAACTAACTAACTAACCGCAATTAGTAGCATATGTTTTGGTCAATATGTTTTCCATCTTGCAAACCGTGACCTTTGCCATAGCGATTTATGTTGCAGGTAGATTTAGGCAAAGAAGAGATGTACTGGACTATCAACTACTTTCATATCTAGGGAGAGATCAGGAAGGGATGAGTGTCAGAGACAATTGTATTTTCGTAAATGTGATTATGTTGGTGGCTGTGGCGAAGGGGTGACGTACTCTATTCCCAATCCCACCTAGCCCCTAGCTGTACAGATCCTGCCAATCTGTCCGATTTCTCTTTTCCCAACGACCAGCATGCCCTAGGGAAAAGAGGCTCCCTATCTTATATTTTTAAAATTGATGCATGCCACCCTTCATGCTCTGTAAGCTCGTTACAAATACATGTGTCAGCTGTTTGTCCATGAGCCAGCGGATTGCCGCAGTGATCCGCCTCCATCTCCATTCTCATAATGATACTTTTGAGGAGAAGCATCTCAATCCTTGAAACGGTGGCCAGGCTGTGAAATAAAGTCTGTTGATAGACTGGCCCACAAAGTGTTGTCCCTAGTTCTTGATAACCTGTAACGTGGCCATTGTCTTCATGCAAGAATTCTGCTTCTTATTTCTAATGACAGGCAATTTTTCCTCGAATGTTCTCCATCTTCCTCTAGGCTGTGTAGTGTTGTAGACCCGGGTCTTGTCTTTCCCCAGACTGTGTAGTGTTGTAGACCTGGGTCTTGTCTTTATCCAGATTTTGTAGTGTTGTAGACCTGGGTCTTGTTTTTATCCAGATTGTGTAGTATTGTAGACCTGGGTCTTGTCTTTATCCAGATTGTGTAGTGTTGTAGACCTGGTCTTGTCTTTACCCAGACTGTGTAGTGTTGTAGACCTGGGTCTTGTCTTTACTGCCATATGACGAGCACGCCAAAGAAAATACAGAAAAGGAGAAAAGGGATTTTCCATTATGGACACACCAAAGTGGACGGTTAAAAGGAGAAACCAAGGGATACATGAAACGTCAGAGGACAACAAAGAAGGAGACGTTGTGAGGCTGCGACAGCAAGCGGTTGTGTTTTCTGAAGGCTCCGTGTTAAAAGGGATATTCGGGACGCAATGATTGCGAGGTTCGGCAAGTGAGCAACAGGAGAGAGGAATGTGTGGACGAGGATACATCAATGAAAGGACCGGGAGTGGAAAAACCTAGGCGATTTTCTGAAATACTGAACCGTGAGAGTTGAGACTGGGATTCAAGGTGAACGGAGTAGATCAGGGAGCTTATCCATAAATATATAAATAAACGCCGACCCTGTCCGAAGGGCAGTTTATGTTCGTGGAGGGCTTTTATCCCGTTGTTTCTGCAGCACATATATTAAAGTGTGAAAACGTTCGCTAGAATGCCTCAGTTATTTCATGTTCTACGAATTCAGGTGAGAACTGTGTTCTATGTTTTCAGTTAGTTGACGAGTTATCGATTTGTCGATTCCAGTTGGTAGTTATTGCGGGAAGACATATTGAGGCAAATGTGGGGGCTCGTCCGGGAGACTGACCACACGCGAGCGATTGCAGTCACAAGAGCTCAAGAACGACAGAATTACGCAGTACACCTAGCCCCAACCAGGCGAGTACGAGACAGACGTGACAGTACCACTTCCCACGGAATGCACGAGGGTCCAGTACCTCGTGACGACCGGACGGTAGAGGAGAAGTCAGATGGGCGTTTGAACACGACTGAGAGAGGATGCATGACTGAGTGGAGAGACAGAATAAACTTACACTTAGACTTGAGTGCAAAGATTAATGCGACCGCTACTAGACGTGTGTTTGTGTGCGAAGCTTGATACGAGTGCGCTTAGCTGTGATAAGAGCGCGACGATCGTGTGAGAATATTGAGAGAATTGGTGCGAGAGCAAATATTGGAGTGACATTGATTCGTTTAGATAATACTGTTGTAATATTGTGATATTTAAATGATGAGGTTTGTAAATAAATATGCCTAATATGTTTATGTGTTTATGCCTTATCTGTGCTCGCACCATCTGCCTGTCTGAACCCATCTTCTAACCCATTGAGACGTTGACAGGCTAGTAATGGGGGATCAATTCCGTTTTGGTGAGTCCCAAGACATTTAATTACGACAATTAAAATTAAACAGTAACGTATAAAATACTGTGACGGTTCTTGGGCTTACCAAGTAAAAAATTTAAAAGCTTACACACCACACGACAACGACAATTTTACAGTCTTATAAATAATTGTCTTTACTCCACTTTACAGCTATTTATCGATTATTATCTCAACACACGGACATAACAATGACGTGACTTTACGACGATACTAATGTTTTTATTTCCCACAACAGGTTGATGTAATAAAATTGTTATCCAAAAATTACGGTGTAACAGTGACCTAAGACGTCAAGTGCAGAAGTCAGTGATAGTGCTACAACAACACCTCGGAAATCAGCTAAGTTAAAGTTTATTTCTTTGATTGCAATCCTAAATAATCACTCATTTTCTTTTGACGCATGTAAAATTGTGTACCATATTTTGTATTCCTACATAATGGAACATAATCTGCTTGTGTGCGGCAAAATGTTTAGCAAGGGAGATAATTTTTTTAAATATAAGTAAGAATATTGTAAAATTCTAAAATGTCGACTTTAGAAAATTGTATCGAGTTAGGGGAAAAACTAGTATACTCATGAGATAAGCTAGCAGAATGGGGTGAGAAGAAACATGCAGAAAATTTGCTAAGAGAAGAAAATGAACAAGAACGACAAGAAAGAGCATTAGAACGTGAGCACAAAAAGTTAGAAATTGAAGCAGCTAACAAAAAGTTAGAAACTGTGTAACAGAGCAGGAACTCACAAGACGTGTTGGTTTAATACAAATATCGTTTATTATCCTGATGGTGACAACATGGCTCCTTCTTCTTCCAAGCCGGGATGTAAAACTCCCCTTGCCAACCCAATACGTCACGATTGAGCATCTCTCACCGCTTTCAGTCTCAATGCTCAATCGTGCTGTATCTGTTTCCCACTAGATCCTAATAATACCCCAGTACTCCATTACTGTTACACCTCCCCATGTTTGTTAAAGAATTTTCCTTATAAAGGAAAACTCTTTACTCCTACTCCTCTTACTCTATTCCCTCTTTTTCCTTACTTTTTATTGTTCCTCTAACCTTCCCCAAACCAGCTCAAGTTTGAGTAAATAATATATCTTTTAACTCTTCTCCCAGTTATATTGTCAGCTAGTAACCCCCTATATACTTCTTCTTCGATTCTCCTTTGTATAATACTCGTACCACGTATGGTAACTCTGTTAAGCTAAACAGTCCTTCTCCCCTTTCCATTTCCTCAAACTATATAGCTATCCACTATATATTTATATTTTTCTGGTTCTTTCTTGGCTCCTCCTGTTCCTGTATCAAATACACATATCATAAGAACAGCTCATAAAATCGTTATCGAAATTTTTGACCTTATAAAATTTCTCACTCTTCCAAAACCCAGGACGTACAAAAACAATGTAGTTAGAAAAAGTAAAGAAGCGGTGCGCACCGAATGAGAAGTATAAAGAATGAATACACAACATGACCACATGTACATACAGCAATGAACATTTAAAACACTCACCATTTACCTCCCTTGCCAATAAAAAAAATTTTGTAAAATAATAATTTTTTTTTTAAAAACACCTTATGAAATATATCTTTGTTCATTATAAAACAATTTGACATAAGTTTTCACAAACCTTATATATTCCACATTTACATTGCCAACCACAATTCTGTTCCTATTTCGTTATCTCACCTTTAACCATGAGCCCATGTTCATAATTTATGAACACTTTTAATATAATTAACGCTGGTATTTCACAGCACCTATATCTTGCCCCCGTACCTCCCATACTCATATACTGCCATTTACAGTCTTCCCCCTACCTTATATCAGTGGAACAAAGTAGTTTTTATCAACTCTTTTCTGAACGAAAAACCTTAAGCAAAACCTCATCTATTTGAAACTTAAACTTACTTAACTAACTTTATAACCATGTAACTCAATATACCAAACCATTCATGTAATCGAAATAAAATCAACACAACCCCCAAATTAATCTAAAGAAAAAAACACATTTTTAAAATGACATAACATGCATGTTATCAAATCAGAATAAAACATTCTATTTCTACCTATCACTATTGGACACTTTTACGGACCAATAGTTTTTATCAACTCTAAATGCTAGGAACACAATCACCCTATTCTAAATCAATTAATCAAACAACAACAATCATTTTTCAAGACAAAATCAAGAAAAAAAAACTTATTATATATGAGGCATTGAAACTTAGGCTCAATAAAACAACCAAACAATAGCCAATTCAAGCATGACTCATGCCTCATAAAACTTAGACTCAATAAAACACAGTTTTCAAAACAATTAAAATTACTACGTATAGTGATCCACCAACATTGGCGTCTCATACTAAGTAACGTAACTCATATCTATTTATATAAGTCATTCCAGTATTTCTATGACCGAGAAAACTGAACACTTCACTGTCTATCTGTATATCTGTTAACTACAGACTAATTAGAACCACATCTGTTCTATCTACACAAACAAATCAGTAATCAACATTTACCATACCATTTATTATCTCCCCTCATAACTTTCTATCATTTTCTATCTTAACTCCTAACACAACATAACATCCGGAATATCCTCTTAAGTAAGCACTGTAAACTACATGTTGAATCCTTTTTTTCTATTTGTAATGTGGCCACTAATCCAATATTAACTCAATGTAGTAGCCATCCTCTACTTATCAACGAACTTGTGATCTGGCCTGCCTATTATTTCCCTTGGACCAATCATCACTATAACTTATTAATCCTTATCGTTAAACACGGCATTTCTAGCACCAATAAAAAGTACATTCACCCATTGTACCAATACCTCAAGACCACTTTTTAAAAAAAAACATCCATAGAGTCCTTTTCCACTTCCACCGTTTCGTATACTTCTTCAAGCATCCCTTTCACTTCTAAATCCTGAAACTTATAACTTGCCATCTGCAGTACTTTCTAATTTATCTATCTCCTACGTTTCCACTTCTTCAACAACTCCAAGTTTCTTTGAATAAGTGCTAATTCTACATCAATATCTTCTTCTTCGTACAACTTATTAGTTTCTTCCATACTACTACTTGACTCTGACTTTTCATCCATTTCTTCTTCTTCGTCTGTATGTCTCTCTTTAGCTGCCGCTAATCTCTTCTGTTCAATATCCCATCTAATTTGTCGATCATTATTTCTTAAGGACCTTTCTAGTAGAGGCATATCTTCTCCGCTTGTTGAATAATCCCTAATTCTCCTCTGTCTTTTCACTTCTTTATCTCTTTGATTATCCATTCTTCTTTTCGTTGCTTGTCTAGTATTCTTAAATGGAGCACCTATTTCCTCTTCCATACTATCATAATGAGTTTCATTCACCTTTTCCTCTTCCATTGTTTTCGGAATTGTCTGTTCTTGAGTATCTTCGTAACTTGGAGTTGCTAGCAATTGATTTTGTGCTGGTTCTTTTCTAAAATCTGGGGTTACTGTAGCTCCTCTGACAACTTGTTCATCTAAATATCTTGTGTCTGAATAATAATTATTATTATAATTATTATTTTCTATCTCATCTTCATCTCTTCTTAAGTGTTCAACGTGTGCCCTTGCTATATGTGCCTGTGACCTGGTTCTTTATAATATACGATACATTACCTAGTTTTTCCAAAACGTAATACCCTGGAATCCAACGAGCATCAAACTTAGAGTTTCTTCTATGCTTCTTGTAATAAACTCTATCACCTACCTTAAACTCCTGTAATTTTGTATTTACATTTTTGTACTTTTTCTGTCTTTCCCTAGCTTTAATTATATTATTCCTTAATCTTACGTGTGCTTTATGCATTTCCTGTATTATGGTCTCTTGGAATTCTTCACCCATATATTTCCGTCTAGGTTTTAATAGATTATCTATAGGTAGTATTGGTTCTCTCCCGTGTATTAAATAAAATGGTGAAAAACCCGTGCTCTCATTTTGATTTGTACGAATAGCGCTAAGGGCAGGTCCCAAGAATAGATCCCAATCTTTTTCATGTTCATCAATAATCTTTGCTATAACGTCGTATAACGTCCGATGTTGACGTTCTTTTCTAGCATTTGAAGAAGGTCTATAATATGAGGTCTTTATATGTTTTATATTTAAATCTTTTAATAACTTTTCGAATTTTTTATTTACAAACTCTCTACCATTATCTGTAAGTATACTTTGTGGGCAACTAAACCTTGGTACGAACTCCTGTAAAAAAATATTAATGACTGTATCTGCGCTCTTGTCTGGAATTGCGTAAATTTCCGGCCAAAGACTGTAGACGTCTACTATGTGAATCAAATAAACGTTTCCTGACAATGTTCTAGGGTGTGGACCTGATATATCTAAACTAATCTTTTGCATTGGGAACTGAGGAATATCTGTATCTTGTAAGGGACACTTTATTGTTTTCATGTTCCTTAATCTGCATTTTTCACACGTATCTACATATTTGCATGCAGATTTAAACAAGTTTGGCCAATAATATTTGCTTGTAAGTGCTTTCACCAACTTGTCCCGACCGAGATGTCCATTTTCATTGTGATACGCTTTTAAAACTTCATTTTCTAAATGTTTTGGAATATATTTCCTTAGCTGTTCGTTCCTTTCACACATATAGTATAACTGTCCATCCTCTTGTAAAACCAAATAATTCCTTTTATATTTGTTATCTTCTGTTTCTCTTAATTTTTCTTTTATTTGTATGACTTTTGGATCCAACTCTTGCTCTTCTTTCATATTAAATTGTGCTAACTGTAGGTCTTCTTCCCTATGTTCAGACTCTTGATCCGATGGTAGACTATCAAATTCTTCCCTATTTATTATGGCAGAATCTAAAATATTTACTTGCCAGTTTCGGTCAGTCTATCTCTGGTTCAGCTTCATCTTCTGTGTCTCCTGATGACTTGTGGGTACGGAATCCTAGACTAATAAATCAGCGCATGTGTTAATCCTACCTGGAATGTACTCTAATTTTCGTGTTGTATCCCTGTAGATTCAATGCCCACGTCTGTATTTTCCTGTTCTGCACTGGAGCTTCTAAAAAAGACTTTAAAGGCATATGGTCAGTTCTAATAACAAAATTTGCGTTATGTAAGTAGTAATTTAGTTTCTGAAGAGCGTAATGAATTGCATAAGCCTCCTTCTCAATAGTCGTCCATTTTCTTTGTGATCTGCTAAGTTTATGCGACAAGAAGTAGATAGGCCTTTCATTTTTAACCCCTGGTATTCCAGACTCTTTTCCTTCATATGGTTGAACCAAACATGCTCCTACTGCATTGTCCGAAGCATCTGTGTACAGTATTAACTGTTTGTTTAAGTCTGGATGCGTCAACAGTGGTACCAGTGTTAAGCTGTTTTTTAAATACTCGAACGCTTTTTGACACTCATCATCCCACTTAAACCTAGCGTATTTGCCTGTTAAGTTTGTAATAGGTTCAGCTATCTTTGAAAACGCTGGGACAAACCGCCAATAATATGCACACGTTCCTATAAAAGCGCGTACTTCCTTAACGTTAGTTGGAGTAGGTAATTCTTTAATAACCTTTATCTTGTCCTGGTCTGGTTTTATACCTTCTCTATTTATAATATACCCCAAATATTTTGTTTCTGTCTTTAAAAATTGGCATTTACTAAGCTTTAACTTCACATCATGCTTTCTTAACCTGTCAAACACTAGTCTAATATGTTTTAAATGATCAATCACATCTCCTTTCGTATAAATCAGTATATCATCTATATAGGCTAGAGCGAACCTTTGCATACCTTCTAGAACTTCATTTATTAAGAGCATATAGTGAGAGGGCGCCGTTTTGACCCCAAAAGGCATTCGTAAGAATTCGTAAGAACCCATATGAGTACAAAAGGCACTTTTCTTTTGCGCGTCCTTCGACATCGGAATACACCAGAATCCTGACCTTGCGTCCAGCGTCGTGAAATATGTAGAGCCATTAAGCAGCCCTAAAATATCATCAATTACCGGCAGTGGGTACGCTACATTCTTGGTAATTTTGTTCAACGCCCTGTAATCACAACAGAAGCGACTCGAACCATCAGGTTTGGCCACGATGACGACCGGAGATGACCATTCTGACTTCGACCTTGTTATTATTCCTGCTTTCAACATCTCTTCTATCGCCTTTTCCACGATTTCTCTATTTCTTAATGGAGTTCTATATGGTTTTAAACTTATTGGTGGATGATCTCCCGTATCTATTTCCATTGTAACTGTTTGCGTCTTTCCCAATTCTAAATCATTAACCGCAAACACATCCTGATTTTGCTTTATAAGTTGTTCTAACACTTCCTTATTTTCTGGCGGAGCTTTTAACTGTGACAACAATTCTTGTTCCCTTGTCATTTTGTCTAGTGAATGTATTTGGGCTTTATTTCCTCTGGATGGATGGATCAATTCATCCATTCTGACGTTCCCTCTTCTTCCGCGTCCGCGTCTGTTATTAACTCTTTCACTAGAAGTTTCTGAATAACTTGTTCCCGACATTTCTGCTCTATCCGTTGCCAATATGTCACTAATGTTATGATCTAGTTTGGCTATCACACATCCTCTGTATAATTTGATTTCTCTACCTGTGTTGTTGATAACCATCACTGGAAAGGTTAAGTGTTTATCCAACGCTATTATTCCATCCGGAACTTCCAAACCAGGCTCATCAATTACTTCCTCTTGTAACTCAGTGATTCTGACTGTGTCTCCTTCCACATAATATGGGTTTCTCTTCAGCTTCGCTTGTATCAAATTAACCGACTGTGGTTTTAACGTCGTTGACATTTTAACTCTAACTAGTGCTGATATATGCATGTCTTCTTCCATATCTATATAGACGTCCCTGAATTTTAATTTATGTAAATCATAGAAAAGTCTTACTCCATTTTTTATTAAAAAATCTCTTCCTATCAACATGTTTCTATTTAAATCCTTCACTACATGAAAAAGATGTCTTATGTTGATCCCTCCTAACTTAAAATTTATCATTGTTTGTCCAATTACTTGTAAATTCTGTCCAGTAACAGAGTGTAAATTATTATGACTCTTAAATACTCTACAATTTCTTACTATTTTGTATAGAAAACTTTCTTTTACTACACTAACCTGAGCTCCCGAATCAATTAATGTACGAACTCTATACTTTCCTATTTCTATTATACAAGAGCTATAATCTGTTTTATTTTCTATAAATTGCTTGACTTCATCTAATTGAAAATATTCTCTGTTCGTCCTACTATACTTATTATTAACATACTTCTTTAAACCTTGGGACCTTATCATTGCCCTTCCTACCATAGGTCCCATTTAATAGGTAGGGCGTCGGTTTTCCTGCGTTCTTGTACCTGTAAAATTCCTGTGTCCATCTACAACATTCCTACTCACCCTGTTATTGTCATGTCTACCCTGTGTATTCGACTGGACACGCCTGTTATTACAAAAACGAGAAACATGTCCCCGTTGACCACAAACCCAACAGACAATATTTGTACTATTTGTGTTGACTACTGTCTCTCTTGTAGGGTATCTCATATTTCTTCTTTCCTCGTTATCATATCTATTTCTACCTTGTAACGTCTGTATTCCTCCTCTCCTATTCCATCCGAATCTTGTTTGTCTTATTTCCATGGGTTCCTCAACTCTGTCTTCTCGATTACTTCCTACTTCTCGTCCTGTTCTCAATCTAAATCTACGTCTCAAATTTTCCTCTTGTACCGCGATATCTACCGCTTGTGATAACCTCTCAGGGTTTTCCCTCATCAGCTTAAATTTCAAACCATCGGATTTTATGCCATCTACAAAAATCCCTACTAACATCCTCTCCACCTCCTCTCCTCGTACATTCTGTCCTAAGAATGCCTCTTCAGCCAGGTTAATCAATCTATCGCTGAACAATTGTACCGTCTCTCCGTTATTTTGTTTAGCCTGCCTCAACACCGAAAATGCATGTTGTGGATCCGTTATTTCTGCATACTTCCTTGCTAGGTCTTCTTTGAATTGTTCCCATGTCTCATCTACTCTAGCCTCTAACTTTCTTCTTATATGATCCGAAACCGGTTCCGTTGCCGTCTGATAAGCCAGTCTCATTCTTTCTTCATCTGTTGCTGAGATTAAATAGGCATATTTTTCTATGGAAGTGACCCATTTCTTAAAGTCTCTGGCCTGTCCACTAAACTTCACAATTTCTGTTGCCATTCCTTGTTGTTTAATAACCATATTAAGTCTGCCTACTGCTGTTCCTACCCCCGTCAAAACTTGTGCTAAGGTGTCCTGTTCCGCCATGCTGAAATATACTTAAACAGAGCAAGCAAACAACCACACAATTGCAATTTCCTAATTTAAGGAACACAATTCACTTGTTTCGTAAAACAGTTCAGTCAGTTACTATGTTTATGAATCACACAAATTTACCCTGATTCTGTTTCCTGATCCAAGCACGTACTTTCCTTCGACTCGCCGTCAGATTAAATTCGAACACCAGGAGTCTGCGTCAGCTGAAAATCAGTCGCGGAGTTCAGGTAGCAGAGTTCAGGCAGTCTGTCTCTTCCCCCAGGTAACTTCGTCACTTCTCTTGGGATGCCTGGATAAACTTCAACCCCTGGTTGGGTCCCTTCTGAGATTTCTAGCCTTTGATTTCACCCCGGGTGGGGTACATCATCGACGTTTTGAGAGGGACTCAGAAGTAACAAAGCCCAAAAGGATCAGGATCAGCCAACGGCCTAGTGATAGTTTGACTGCTTCAAACAAAATATGGCCCAACCAACGGAAAAACGAGGTATTTATATGCTGTCCTGATATTTCATGATCACCTCCATTAATTTGACCTGATTACACGAACTTTGGAAGAGTTCTGATTGTAGGTGAGAAATTCTTACAGTCTTTAATTTAACCTTGAAACTTTAATTGGAGGCAAGGGGTCAATTTGAGGGAGCTATTTGAAATTTCTCGCTCACCTGCAAGAAAAAATGTTCAGACTGAATTGACCTTCTACGGAATTCTTGAATTCTTGTTCCGACCGATAAAATGTTCAGACTGAATTGACCTTCAACGGAATTCTTGAATTCTTGTTCCGACCGACAAAATGTTCAGACTGGATTGCTGGATTGCCAAACTCTTGCTCTCTCAAGACAGGATCACTCTGGGTCGGCTTTTCTCGTTCACAACGATCAGACAACCGGACTGCTGGACTGCCCCTTTTTCCAAAGTTCCGTGAAGTCTAGACAGCAAGTTTCAAATCGATCAGACACGATCATAGAGCAGTCTTGGTCAGCTCCCCGAAACAACGATGTATGGCAGCGGCTTTGGTGGCTCTTCGGAAGTGATAATTCTAGACAACGGCTATGGTAAGCCTCTTGAAAACGTTAAAATTCAGGCACCGGCCATGTTAAGCCTCTTGCGGTAAAAAACTGCAGAACGGCGGCTATGACAAGCCTCTTGATTTGTGAACTCTGAAAAGTGACGGTTATACTAAGCCTCTTGACGCTAATTTATTTGTTATCTCAAGTCTTGAAAAAGACTTACAGAGGACCACCCCTGGGCGGGCTTTTGGCCTCTGTATTCACAGATAACTGAAATTTACAATTTACTGGCCATCTTTTGACTGCGCCTTATTACGTTCACTAGTTGTTCCACAACGTGCCGCAAGTGTTTCTGGTTACTTATAGAACTGGAGCATGGAACATCTTCTCCGCGATGTTATTCGGCATTACTTCGCGTTGTTTTTTATATCAACCGGACTATATCAGGTTCGAATCCTGGTCACGGCACCATTTCGAGTCCTGTAACAGAGCAGGAACTCACAAGACGTGTTGGTTTAATACAAATATCGTTTATTATCCTGATGGTGACAACATGGCTCCTTCTTCTTCCAAGCCGGGATGTAAACTGCCCTTGCCAACCCAATACGTCACGATTGAGCATCTCTCACCGCTTTCAGTCTCAATGCTCAATCGTGCTGTATCTGTTTCCCACTAGATCCTAATAATACCCCAGTACTCCATTACTGTTACAACTGAAGCAGCTAACAAAAAGTTAGAATTAGAAGCAGCAGCAGCTAACAAAAGGTTACAATTAGAAGCAGCAGCAGCTAACAAAAAGTTAGAAATTGAAACAGCCATAAAACAGAAAGAAATAGAATTAGAAGCTAAGAAAATTGAGACAGAACCACAAATGAGAGTAAAACAACTGGAAATAGACTCTGAGGTACAAATCTCAAGCAATAAACTAAAGAGTAAGGAAGAAGAACAAAAGTTCAAAAAGTTCCAGGGAATTGTAAAACCCTTTTGTTCGGGTGACTCTATCAGCGCCTGGACGGAGAATTTGGAAACCCTATTACGTTACCACGAAGTTCCCAAAGAGAATTGGGTCATTATATATATGAGAACCTTGGCTCTGGAGCCATTAAAAGTAATAGAAACCATACCTCA
Organism: Cepaea nemoralis; assembly: GCA_014155875.1. Taxonomy (NCBI): domain Eukaryota; kingdom Metazoa; phylum Mollusca; class Gastropoda; order Stylommatophora; family Helicidae; genus Cepaea; species Cepaea nemoralis. Next base: position 80,440 of record JACEFZ010024956.1, on the reverse strand, counting down.
GGAGTTGAGAACAGATTATGAGTACATCAAACATAGAGTAATGCAACACTTTTCACTAGATGCTGCTGGATATCAGTTACAATTCTCTAAGTTATGCCCAAAAGCTAATCAAACGTTCATAGATTATGTTTCAACAGTACAGGATATATTCGGTAAGTGGATTAACTCAGCTAAAGTTGAGAAAAGCTTTGACAAATTGAAAGATTTAATGATCATCAATAAAATCATAACATCCATACCCATATCTTTTGCCAACTTTCTGCAGCAAAGTGATTGTCAGACGATTCAGGAAATCGAACAAAGGGGATCCGCATTTTACACAGCGAATATGGATATTTTTACCTTGAATGATAGTCAGAACGAAGTAGCAGCTGCTATGAACATCAAGCAATCAAAAGCATTTGATTAAACAAATAAACCCAAAGTAAAGCCTTCACCATGCAATTACTACAAACTTTCTCGTGACCAGTACTCGATGTGTGATAAAGATCCGAATTATAGACATCACCTTGAAATGATGGTGGAAAAGCAAAGAATAAAACGTACTGATTACAGAAGAACAGTTAAGTGCTTCTTTTGCAAGGCATTTGGACATTATTCCTCTAATTGTGAGGGTCGTCGCATGATAAAAGAGACAAATGCTGCTCTGATTGACACCACTTCAAGTGGCAGTGAAGATGAAAGCGAGAATGAAAGTCAACATCAGGATGTAAATGCCTCAGAAATTATTAACATTTTTAATTATGATAATTGTACCACCTGTAGTAAGTTTCACACAGATGGAATCTTAAATTGTGGCCATTCCATCCCAGTAGCACATGATAGTGCTAATGCCGCCTTTTCATCTACAGGCAAGGTTGATTTTCATAAAGGCTTTGTAAATAACAAGCCATGCCGAATCATTCGTGACAGAGGGGCAACCCTGACTAGGGTCAGAAAAACATTTGTACGTGACATTGACTATACAGAAAACTTTGTCACCTGTTGCACATTTGCAGGGAATATCGAACAATACCCATTGGCAATGACAGAAATTCACACACCATTCTTATCAGGTTGTGTATTGTGCGCGGTATTAGATAATCCATGCGGCAGATTTAATTGTTGGAAATCTTCCAGATGTAAAAAATGTCTCCATCAAATACATCAAAATTTGGGAACAAAAACATTGCAACATTAAGGCAGTAACAAAACCGACTGCAATTGAACAAAATTATAAATGCCAAAAAGAAGAGGTACACGTAAAAACTCCAAGGGAGACTATCAGTGACAAAATCATACAAGAAACAAATGGATTGCATTATACTTGTTCCGTCCAAGTTTATCAGGTCAAAGTGATAAATAAAATAGTCATCAATACTGCTGACAAATCTACAGAAGTTGTCACCATTACCAAAGTAACATCGCAAGAAAGCGACCATGCATACAAACAGCATGCAAACAAAACAACGCAAACGATTAACTTAAAACGAGAACTAAATATCCTACTCCTACATACAAACAAACCGGTTTATCTCAAAAACAGTAGCAAAGAACGACTTTCCTGAGCACTCAACCGCAGGGAAACAACTAACAAGATCAAGACGGAGTTAGAACTCACTAGTTGTACTGACAGCGACAACAACACTTTCTCTAAGACACAAAACGCCACCTACAGATCTAAACACCCAAAGTTTAGATTTGACTTGTTTAGACTATTTCTATTACTGCTAGTATTAAATACACTAACAACAGCAGTGCTCATACACCAGAAGCTAACGTTACCCATAATCCGCTTGTCAAATCATTTATCTGTTATACTTACAACCTTACTGATAAATCAGGCAACACCATTTCATACTGAAATTTCAAATTCCCCATGATTTCTATTTATTATTACTGGCGTAAAATTGTTAATGTATTCGTAATGTACTTCTACTGTAAATTCACATCCACTCTTACAGTTTCCATTAATTGTGTTTGGTATTCAATTATGAAATCTTGGATAAAAATATTTTGTAAGAGTGTCTATTTAGTTGATGCAATCAAGAAAGTGAAGTTAATTTGTTCAAATCCACCCATTCTTCATTTCTCAAACATAAATACTCCATTTATTTTGAAATCAGATACCAGCACTACCACCATTGCAGAGGTACTCATGCAAAAACATGAGGGCATCGACCATCCAGTCGTCTACGTGAGCAGGAAGGTAAAGCCAGCCGAACAACGCTGTTGTATTGCGGAACTTGAAGGACTGAGTGTGATCTATTGTGTCCTTAAATTATCAAAATATCTCAGAGGCACCCACTTTCGTATCCAAACCGACAACTCACCTTTACTGGTGATCAAGCAAGGGACACCAAAAAATAACAGAATCACTCGTTGCGCCCTATTGCTTCAAGATTTCTCATATGGCATTCAACACATTAAGGGATCTAAAAATATTTTACCCGATCTCTTGACGAGAATGCCTGATTCGCCAGTCGAATGAAACACTGACCTCTCTACCCGATCTTACGAACTGTGATATTTTATTCGGATGCCTAAACCCGACAGCATCAGTTTAAATCGACCAGAACAGTGTTATAAAGTTTCTTCAAAACCATCCAATATTTGAAACATAACGTTTTCTGTTAGAAACACGCGACGAACATCCGACAGTATTCATCTAACTTTGTTTTGAAATGTATTTTGTAAATATAATGCATATAATATTCGCCGATTTGCGGTAAAGATAGCGTAAATTATGGCTATAGCAAAAATGCAGCCTAAATTAATTTTTCATAATCTTTTTCTAATTCTGTTAATCACGTTCGTAAAATGTTTCCTTTAGTAAATCACTGCCAACACTTTTTCGCATTGGCACAAATGTACAAAACCAAATACTCAACTTCATTTATATTTTAACCAGAAGAAAGAACTAATGTGTGAATGAAAGGTGTATGAAAGGCAGCGTACATGAATTAAAACAAAGGATTGTTTGCATAGCGTGCAAATTGTACGCGCCAATTTTGTGCTTGTATATTGTATACGTCTTTTGTAACATATGTGATTCGTGCTATATTTTGTTTATATTCGTAACTTATACACTACGCCATTAGACTATGAATCTAAGAATCATAGCTCGAAGATCTATCTCATGAATTACACATATACTCGGATTCGTGACTTCGGAAATTCTAGCTTTTGACACTTAGAGAAATTAAGACAGCACACACTATAACACACACAGATAGTACAAATAGTATACACACCAGTATAAATATATTACTTAAATACTCCACAAAAACATATAAAGTACACACTCTTATAGCAGAGCAACGGGAGAGTAGACAACACTTACAAGACAACAAGGGACATAAGTAATTTGTAGATAGAAAACCAGTGATATCTATTAGATACACAGCCAACATACGGGTGTAAACAAATGTTATAATTTTACACATTTGAGACAATGGGTTGCAAGCATTCTTAATGGGACCAGGGAAAAGTTTCCTTGATGAGCTTCTGGAAAACGAGCTCATTATCCATGGCATCATTTTGGATGTCTGAGAAGGATGCATTTGTGGGCGACTGTCTACAATATGAGACATTTGTTACTTCGGTCTGGGTAGTCCTGATATATTAAGATTAGCGAGAGTATGAGACTCTTTGACAACCACCCAAATTGGTAGTACAAGAATAGCATTAGATGGCTAGTGCTTCGAGAGATATCAGACAGTTGCCACCTACTATTAACGCATAGATCTCATGACATGACTAATTACTTCCCTTTAGGCCCTTGACAGAATTAGTGCAGACTAATTAAACAAGTACACAACTGTGCCACCAATAGTGCCACAAGGAAGGGAGGAGGGGGAGTATGTCAAGGTCCTGACAGGACATAACAGAGGACAGAGGACAGACATAGAGACATGGGGTGAGTACGGGGGTAGAACAGTCTAGAAGCTTAGGACAGTAGAGACAGGACTGTACCCTTGTGTGACAGGTTCACCTTGGACAGAACTACACAGTACGCCTAGCCCCAAAAAGGCGAGTGCGAGACAGACGTGACAGTACGACTTCCCACGGATTGCACGAGGGTCCAGTACCTCGTGACGACCGGACGGTAGAGGAGAAGTCAGACGGGCGTTTGGACACGACTGAGAGAGGATGCATGACAGAGTGGAGAGACAGAATAGACTTACACTTAGACTTGAGTGCAAAGATGAATGCGACCACTACTATACGTGTGTTTGTGTGCGAAGCTTGATACGAGTGCGCTTAGCTGTGGTAAGAGTGCGACGATCGTGTGAGAATATTGAAAGAATTGGTGCGAGAGCAAATATTGGAGTGATATTGATTCGTTTAGATAATACTGTTGTAATATTGTGATATTTAAATGATGAGGTTTGTAAATAAATATGCCTAATATGTTTATGCGTTTATGCCTCATATGTGCTCGCACCATCTGCCTGTCTGAACCCATCTTCTAACCCCTTGAGACGTTGACACACATGCACATCTTCTGCTTGTTGTTTTCTCAACTTTTCAGCTGAATATGACGGTAATGATAACAGTGGCACATTACCCACAGGGTTTTTCTGTCTATCTCCATCTACAATTTCTCCTATCCTAGCAGTTCTTAAGTTTGGACCGACTGGTGTAGCAGCTCTGTAACTGATTGGAATGTCACCTTCTTCATCTGATCTTCCTGGTGCTTCAAAAGGGTAGTGGGACAAATAATCAGCTTTTCCATTAGCACGACCTGGTTTGTGCTTAATGATGTAGTAGAACATCGACATCTGTGCTATCCACCTCTGCTCAATGGCACCCAGTTGTGCCTTTTGCCATAAGGCTAAATTCATACTATCTGTAAAAACGTCTACTTTAGTACCCAAAAGATAACTTCTAAACTTTTCAGTCATAGCCCACTTCAACGCGAGTAACTCAAGCTTAGAACTGCTTTTAGAATTTCGTTCTGATGGGCGAAACGTGTCGCTAGCGCGAGCTAGAAATCTTTTTGTTTTACCGGCTTTAATTTGCGAGAGGACAGCCCCTAAGCCTTGGTGTGAAGCATCTACCTCCAATATAAACTGCAATGAGAAGTCTGGGAAGCCCAAAAGGGGTGTTGATGTCAGTGCCTCTTTTAAGCGATTAAATGCCTCTTCGCACTCTGGGGTCCTATGGGTCCTTTCGTCTTCTTAGTATCACCTGTCTGCTGCTGGTTGAATTGGCCAACCAGCTCGTGTTGTGGTCTCGCAATATGAGCAAACTTTGGGAAAAACCTTCTATGATAACTGGCTAACCCTAGAAAAGACCTCAGTTCTGTCTGCGTTCTGGGCACAGGTGCTTCCTTTATAGCTGCCACTTTATCTTCTACAGTCCCAATGCCTCTCTCTGAAATAACATGTGCTAGGAATTCTACCTTATGTTGACAAAACATACATTCCTCAGGGTTTAACTTCAAACCCTGCAGATTGCAGTCTTTCAAACATTCTCTCAATCCTGCATAAATGTTCTGAGAAATCTCTGAAGTATACCAAAATAGCATCAAGATACACAAGAAACAATAAAAAAACCAGGTCATTAAATGAGCACTGCATCAGCCTCTGGAAAGTACTCGCGGAGTTTGCCAGTTCCATCGGCATTCGCGTATACTCATACAAACCAAACTGGGTGGTAAACGCATTCTTCTTTTGATCCTCCGGTTTCACGGCTACTTGGTAGTAACCGCAAGCCAAATCTAGTAAAGAAAACAATTTAGCTCCCCTTAGGGCATTCAAGTTTTCATCAACACTAGGGAGAGGGTATGCATATTTTTTTTTTGGTCCTAACATTTACAGCCCGATAATTAACACATAACCTAAGCCTACCATCTTTTTTTTTTCTCACCAAAAACACCGAGGAAGCCCAAGGACTGGAACTTTCCTTAATAATCTGGCTGTATAATAGACCCTGGAGGTGATCATGTACTTTTCTGTAGAATGCTGGGGGAATTCTCCTATAAGGCTGCCTTATTGGGGTCTCATCTGTCAACTGGATACTATGGGTTACTCTATCTGTATAGCCTATGTCAGTATCTCCCTTAGGCAAAAAGACTATCATACCTAACTAATAACTCCTCTAACTTCTTCCTATCTCTATCACTACCCTCAAAACTGCTCAAATCTACAGGAAACCTAGTATTATCTTTCTCTACAGCATATGGTAATGTTGAAACCTCAACTTCTTGAGCACTTACCATTTTGAAATGATTGGTCAAATCCACAGCAGCATCTGAAATATCCCCAACTTGATTACCCTTCGACAAGAATATGTCTTCGTCCCACAGATTTACTGCTTGGACTTGGCATACCCCCCGTCTCAAGGTAGTCAATGTGTGGGACAAAAGCAAACCCTTGTGCTCCAAGTCTCGAGTTGGGCTGAAAATGACATGTATGTTTTCATGCACAAATCTAACACATTTTAAACTAATTGCGGTGATGGAGCGGGCAAGGTACACAAACTCTATTAACAACAGAAACTTTAACACTGTCCAGTCCGACACCGGGAATCTCCTCCGCTGGCATGCTCCATGTAAGAAATCTTCACAAATCTGACACTGATTGTAAAATGTTTGTGCCAATAATACCCGGCACTCTTCTCTTCCCATTGTCCATGTCTTTGGCGACAAAAACCCCACAGTTCTTCACTTGTGTCCCACCCAACACAATGTCACACACAAAGTACCCCACATACGGAATCACTACATCGTTGGCGGCCGTTAACTTAACGAATTGTCCTTCCCTTAGAACGCAGTCCTGGATCATGTCCTTGAAACAGGTCTCAGTTATAGTGGATACTTGAGAACCTGTATCGATGACGCACTGAACATTCTTACCGTCTATCAGGACAGTCTCGTCGGGCCTACCACCCACAATTTTAATATATGAGCCATGAAGCTCCCCTTCTAATACCTGGCTTCCAGCCTTAGAGGGTCTCATTTAATGCCTGCCGGCACTCACGTCTTAAGTGGCCTACACGATTTCATCACCAGCAACGTGACGCTTGATGCTGTTGATCGCTGGTGAGTCTGTTGAGTCTGGCACCCATCTCAATCATCTCCCTCTGTAAAAAGTCGATCTCACCCTGACTGGATTAAACTTACTTGGTGGTACTCGACCTGGCTCAGTATGTGCAGGCCTACATTCTACAGTTTGTGGGGCTACCTCAGCCTGCACTGGCCCATCCTGCCCTTGCTGGAACTCCACTTTAACTGGTGAAGGCATAGTGTCTGAATTTTCCCAGAGTTCTCAACATGTCTGGCTCTCACCTCTACCTCTCTGACTTAAGCACCCGGCGGGAACCGCATACCTTGCCATGTTTGTTCGCACTCCCTGATCTGAAGAAATGAGACCGACGAATCTTACGAGATCTTTTCTTGTACGACAGTTTGGGTGAAAATGTCCCTTATGCAAGCCACTAACTGGTCTCGAAGGGTCTCCCCATCCAACACAGGGACACTTTGCATTTCCTGGGCCTTGACTACCGTCTTGAATTCAGCATTGACCCTATGGGAGAAGTCATGGGCTGTCTCCCCAGCTCGCTGGCATATTTTAAATAATATTGCCAGGAGCTCCCGTAGACTCTTTTTCTCTACAAATAACTTCAGTATGGTCTGCAGCATAGCCTCGGGATCTTCATCAGAAGCATGGAGTTCTAACTCTCTCCTGACAGGACTGGTTATGCTGTTGAGAATAACGTCCACCTTATCGACTGTCTCTAACATGCCAGCCCTCCATGCTGACCTCTTCTACCATTGGTCCCCCTTTCTCCCCAAAACACCGAACAGTGCCACAACATACCTTAAAGCCTTAGTGAGCTCACGTGGTGGAGCGTCGACTGGGCAGGAAGCTTCGGTTTCCATCGTAGATCCTGGCAGGCTCGCCACTTGAAACAGAGGTGAAAACAGGAGCAAAAATCACTTACCTCTGCTACGGTGATGTGAAGAGAAGATCGCAACCCTGATTGCGTAGGGCCGAAGAAGAAAATGAATAAAGAGGGAACCTCTTGCCGTCCTCGGTTAACAAGAATAGTAAAGGAATCAGTTTAAGAAGATCCAGGAATGGGCCGACAAGGAATTAGAATAATGTTCTCTATTTCTGGACAAAGAATTACTCCGAGGGTTGTTCTAACACCAATGATTATATAATTAGAGTCTATCACCTAAACAACAAAGTAAGAATAATACAAGTATCATTTGTTTATTAAACTTCTAAAAGCAGCAATAATATGCAGACATGTAGCATCAACAAAGAAATTAGAATCCAGCAAAACCAAACAGCAAAAAACTTCAAATCCAGTGAAAAACTTCAAGTCTACCAAAATCTTCTAATCTTAACCCCCACCCCACCCCCCCCCCCCCCAAAAAAAAAGTATACCAGAAGCGTTAAGTCTACTAAAAACTAATCTACCGAAAACCCAGGAAAATCTAAAATCTAAAACTAGAATTCTGGCTTTTCCACTGCAAAACCGTTTAAGTTCGAAAAATTACTATAGGCATTGGCGCCTCATAACTTGGTGTGGTGGACTACAGAATGACCGGTTCTACATGGGCATGCGTTTTTATACTGGGGTCTGAACACCTCCCAGAGTTCCAGACCAATCATACTGTACGTTCCCTCTGGTGGAGTTCCATTATCATCGCGAGCCGAGTACATTAATAAGAGATGTATTGTTACTTGCTTACAGCATTCTTTGTTACTATGTATTAATAAGAGACGTAATGTTCCTCAAAAAGATGGGAAGAAAATACAACCTGAAATATGTGAAGAACAATGTGGGTTTGTAGAAGGCAAGGGTAGAGTAAACGCTGTATATATACTAAGAACAGTAATTGAACAGTTCTATAGAAGCAAACAAAGATCTACACCATTGCTTTATTGACTGCACAAAGGCTTTCGATAAAGCGGGACATGTTGACATGATAAGAATCCTTGAAGATCTACAAATTGACAGAAAAGGCATTAGACTTGTACAAACCATATATTGGAAACAACAAGCTGCCATAAGAATCTGATAATGAAGTAGGTCAATATCAGCTTATTAAGAGAGGTGTGAGACAGGGATGTGTAATATCTCCAGATATCTTTTCCCTGTACAGTGAAAATAGTTTGAGAAATATAGCAGATATGGAAAGAATCATCATTGGGGACGATACATAAATTACATTAGATATGCAGATGATACAGTCTTGATTGAAGACAATGAACAAGACCTGCAGCATTTAGCAGATGCGGTTGTTTCACACAGTGAACAACTAGAGTTAGAATTGAATTGTAAGAAGACACAGATTATGGTCATCACTGGGAAGAAGGAAAAACCACAATGTAATATACAAGTAAACGGGCGTATTCTTAAACATGTGAATCGGTACAGTTATCTCGGAACAGTCATAACATCTGATGGGAGATGCCTTGAAGAGATTAGAACAAGAATTGCCAGTGAGAAGGTAGCCTTTTGCAAGATGAAAAACATACTGAACAATAAACAGATATCAATTGAAACGGAAAAAGATTGTTGAAGTGTTACATAGAACCTGTTGAAGTGTTACATAGAACCTGTACTTTGTATGGATGTGAAGCGCGCACAATGAGCAGACAAGCTGAAAAACATCTGATGGCTGTGGAAATGTGGTTTCTAGGGAGAATGCAAAGAATAAAATGAACAGACAGAAAATACAATGAACAAGTCCTTCAAGAAACAAATGAAGATCGTAAACTTATTAGAGACATTAGACGTAGACAATCAACATTTTTGGGCATTTTATGAGAAGAAATGAATTGGAGAACTTGGTGACAACTGACAAGATCGAAGGGAAGAGACCAAGGGGAAGGCCGAGAAGTAAATTCCCGGATGGCTTGGCCACGTAGCATGGTCGAGACAGAAACACGGAATTGATCCGCGACTCTGGTGATCGAGTGAGATGGCAAAGCATGACCGTCCACGCTTTTCGGCATTGCACATGATGAATGGATGTTACTCTCCGTGGCGAAGTGGTTACGGACGTATTCGAATCACAGCTGAATGTGAGTTGGAATCAGAGCGCCTTGCGTCGGTTTCACTACAATGGTCTGAGTATTGGTCGTTCAGGAAGCAATGGCAAACTATTGAACGTAAAATTTCTCAGGAATCACTAACAGCCAAACAATGCAGGAGTTGACCGCTACGTCCTGCAAAGCATATGCAATTAACATGTAACATTACTTACTTGAGTAACGCTTCATTACAAGAGCTTGTGTCAGTGTGGGTTGGGGATTTCTGTTGTATCGAGCAGAAGGGTGTTGTGTCTAAGGCCATTCGAAGGAAATCGTCCAGGGACCTGGCAGTGTAGAGTAGCATGAGGGTCTCACACTTCACTTCGACGGCCCACGTCTGGTGCTGAAAGTATGTCAGGGTGTGTTGCTTTCATTTTGTATTCACAAAATCAGGAATGACGGTAGTAGTAGTAGTAGTAGTAGTAGTAGTAGTAGTAGTAGTAGTAGTAGTAGTAGTAGTAGTAGTAGTAGTAGTAGTAGTAGTAGTAGTAGTAGTAGTAGTAGTAGTAGTAGAAACAGCAGCAGCAGTATAAGTTGTAGTAGAAGCTCAAGCTCTAAGCGTAGTTTGGTCAAATTGAGGCGATGTTTAAGCTTCTTCAAGAGACGGACGGCTGTCTAAGAGATGGGTGGTAGTGAATCTTCAGGAAGTCTGTGGGTATCAGCTCATAAATGCGAGCATGGTGTTGTCATGGACCAGTTGTCCATGACTAGTGTTCACTGTCGAAACAACAGTTTGCCTTGTGCGATAAGCAGGATTTCGACCAGGTCCAGGAGAATAGAGACCTCTCCTGGGCTCTCCCCAGACAGTGAGAGGTCGAACGCGGTCCAGGTTGAACTGGTCGGGAACCGTGGTGGCAACCTCTTTAAATAATCGCCACTTAGAAATGTTTTAAAATTGTATTATTTTTTTTTTCTGCGTTTCCATCCTGTTTCAGGATATTGCGGTCAACATCAGCATCTTTCAGCTGTATATTAATTCCTAAGCTAGATTACACTCATCAGCACGCCACGACTTTCTGAGCGACCGGCTCCATACTCTCATAAGTCACTGGCGAGACTCGAACCGCTTCCAATTCTCGTGCTCTCACGTCAACCACGAGAGAGTTCGGGGTTACGGAGAAAGCTGCTAACTCCTCAGCCAGGGAGACCTGCAAAATTGTATTATAGTTTGTTTTTTTTAAACAGAGAAGGTTGTGAGAATAAGATAGAAACCTGATACAATGTGAAGTGTTGTCAATTCAAGGACACAAGATAAATTGGAAAACTGTTCAGCGCCCTCTTCAATAATTATAATTAATATATCACGTTGTGATTCCTTGTGTAATGTTGGAGTTAGGGTTCACCATTATAGACAGTCTATCTGAACTCAGTTCACTCAACTATTTGACCACAGTCCAGTGAGAAGAAGTAGTTGACTTAGATCACTGAGGTTCAGCAAGCAATTCTATATCATGTCAATGATAACGGATCCTCTAACATCTCAAAAAGAGGTTACATAAATAAACACACATAGTATTATTTGGCGCTCATAGGAGGAGAAGAAGGAAGTAGAGACTAGAAGACGCACTAGACAACATAAAATTTGAAAGCTATAATAGTTACCGACCGGGATCGAACCTGTCGCCTCCAAATGACGACGGCGCCTCGCTGCAGGAACAAGTGTACTTCGACGTACGACCAACTAGACACTCCAAAAAAAAGTGTCTTCATTGGTCGTGTCTATCATACACATGAACCAAACAACTATGGAATACGGACAGAATTCGTATCAAACCATTGAGATATCACCATAGCTCTCATAATTTATATTAAACCAGCATAGGTCAAATAACAAACACACAAAAATATTAGACCTTAATGCTGTTGTCGAGTATATATGAACAAACATGTAAAGAAGAGAAATGATTGGTCGGTTCTAATGCTGTACACGTAAACACAAGAAATCAATGGGGGGAACAGTTGAGGCCACCAAGACAATTTCATAAATAAACACACATAGTATTATTTGGCACTCACAGGAGGAGAAGAAGGAAGTAGAGACTAGAAGACGCACTAGACAACATAAAATTTGAAAGTTATAATAGTTACGGACCGGGATCAAAAAGAGGTTATAAGAGGCCTTTCACTACTCATGACATATATGTTCTAAGTCATCCATTCAGACACACGGCACTAGGACAAACCCAATAACGACCCATGTCAATTTTTGCACCAATTGTCCGTGACTAGTGTTCACAGTCGAAATGGCAGTTGCAGAGTGCGAGAAGCACGATTTCGACCGGATCCAGGAGAATAGAGGTCTCTCCTGGGCTTGACAGTTAGCGGATGACCACGGTCGACAGTGGGTCCACAGTGGGTCAGACTCGTTCGCTATGGCACCTGCCACAGTGTGGCTATTTCATTTATACCTAGATCGCAATAGATTTTATTTATACCTTTTAAGTGTTTTACGAATTAAGGGTGATAGTTCTTGAGTTTGAAGAAGGAAATTTCGCGATCAGATGAACTTGTGTGAAAGGCCTGAGGTGAATTAAGAATATGAAAGGAAGCGGTCTTATGTTGCATTTAGACTTTGAGAGAAATTTTGTGGCATCGAATGGCAATGTGGTTTAATATAATATTGTGGCTTAGTCCACTCAGACCTTTGCTTAATCTAGTCAGTAATCAGTCAGACTGTAATCTGGACAATGTGAGGAACCATCGTCCCAATACAACTATTTGTGTCCTGACTGATAACACCATAACAGTGTAACCAGCAGGTCCGCATGGCCGAATGGATAAGAACGCGTGTTCTTAAACATCCGGTGTGCTGATGCCGAGGTAAGCGGTTCAACCCCTACACCGGACAGTTGGACTAAAATGTTAACCTGTCGCCCTTGACTTGGGGACTGTTAATTACAAGTACCTCTAAAGTCGGAGTGGGTTCGCCGGATGGCGAGGGACACTGTTAATAGAGAAAGCTAATCCACACGCAAAATTCAGTCCATCACTACTATAAATAGTGTGTATGGACTACGCTTGAGTTCAAAGCGAGCGAGCAAAAAAAAAGTGTACCCAGCAGTACACAACAATACTATCTCGCGTTCTGCTAACATGAGGACACAACTATAAAACCTGGAGTGAACCAGTTAGAACTCGCACACATAAAAGAATATATGGGCTAACCCAGCTTGCAGGCCCCTGGCAGGTGTCCGGGTCGGGATCCTTACATGGACCTGAACCCATTGCCGTGAGATTTGTTTTAATACTTGTCTCCACGCCCGGAGCTAAAGTACCATCTCCAGGGGACTGTCTGAGCACTCAGTTCCTTCTACACACCCGGTGATAAGTACCATCTCTAGGGGACTGTCTGAGCACTCAGTTCCTTTTATACACCTGGTGATAAGTACCATCTCTAGGGGACTGTCTGAGCACTCAGTTCATTTTATACACCCGGTGATAAGTACCATCTCTAGGGGACTGTCTGAGCACTCAGTTCCTTTTATACACCCGGTGATAAGTACCATCTCTAGGGGACTGTCTGAGCACTCAGTTCCTTTTATACACCCGGTGATAAGTACCATCTCTAGGGGACTGTCTGAGCACTCAGTTCATTCTACACACCCAGTGATAAGTACCATCTCTAGGGGACTGTCTGAGCACTCAGTTCCTTTTATACACCCAGTGATAAGTACCATCTCTAGGGGACTGTCTGAGCACTCAGTTCCTTCTACACACCCGGTGATAAGTACCATCTCTAGGGGACTGTCTGAGCACTCAGTTCCTTCTACACACCCAGTGATAAGTACCATCTCCAGGAGACTGTCTGAGCACCCAGTTCCTTCTACACACCCGGTGATAAAGTACCATCTCCTGGGGACTGTCTGAGCACTCAGTTCCTTCTACACACCCGGTGATAAAGTACCATCTCCAGGAGACTGAGCACTCAGTTCCTTCTACACACCCGGTGATAAAGTACCATCTCCAGGGGACTGTCTGAGCACTCAGTTCCTTCTACACACCCGGTGATAAAGTACCATCTCCAGGAGACTGTCTGAGTTCCCAGTCCCCTCTACAAACTCAGAAATATCATTAGATCATACTCGACCAGTGCTGGAAGTTTTTATCGGCAGAGAGGTGCATTCAGCTGTCTCCAGGTCTTACTTCAGCACACACGGGCTGGCTAGGATTAGCTCTGGGTTGGTCATGTTTCTTTCACGGGTTGTAGATCCTTCATTGTCGAAAGGATTCCACCCAATACCTCAAAGGAATGTTAACATATACTGAGTGGCTTTCTTAAATTTAGCTGTACATGCTTCCGATTTATACAGGTACACACACTTGCGACATCCATACCTGTTTCACGCCATTACAGTCCGCACAATATTTGTTGTAGTAGACTGCATTTGTCTGATTGTCTGTTACCATGGCAAAGGAGTCGAAGCCGATTTCATCTTCCGGGATGTCGGATTCACATTTGTGGAGCACTTCACTAGAAACCTCGACACCTGGAAGGCAGGATCTGATGTAGAAAACATTCTCTGGTGTGTGACATCCTAACCTATGTTGTGCCTTGATATCTTTGCCGCCCACAAACTCTGAATCTTCGGCAGTTTTGACCTCTAAATTTTCTGGGATAATTCTCCTGTGTTCACCATTTGCTTCTGAAGCGGGAGAATTATGAGCCGGAGTACTTCCTGCTATATTCGCATCGACTTCATCGAATACATCTGCATGTATATCACTCAAATGTGAAATCTGGTCTGTTTGACTGGTACCATACACCTTCCTGTTTGGCGGAGACAAATATGGCACTGATATATCGGGACAACAGATGCCGTATATCTGGCATTCCGATTTTTGACATCTACATGGGAAACAAATGACATTACCGCAGTAACTATGGATTCTGCCAGTAGATTGTGTCACATCTAAAAACCAGCCATCTCGGCATCTGTACGGGCAGTAACTCTCTTGAAAATCCCTAGGAGAAAACTTTGTTTTGTCCCACAGGTAAATGTGGTTGTAAGGGTCCCAATCTTCATAATAATAGGCAGTCTGGGATTTCGGTGTGCTTGCAATGTCTACCGTTTGACCGTCACCAGAAAACGAAATGTCCACCAAATGGTCAATCGAAGTATCTGGAAGTGCTGTAGTCCTTTGCAAGCTGATAGTGTCATTGATGTTAGAATACCACATACGACTGTCTGTTGAAGTCATATCCAATTCAGAAACGCCCGCTGCAGAACTATGAGCAACAGACCAGAGTACAGGAACAACACAAGTCAAAAACACAGGCGCTAGCTGTCGGAAACGCGCTCCCATGTTAATTAATTACCAATAACAAACTTTCAAAACTCAACGCAAGAGAAGTAAAACTTGTTTATATACAGTTAATCTTTAGATACCCAAGAGGGCTCATAAAATTCGCGCTGTTTTAACCACCCAAAACTCACTCTACTCAGAGATAATCACTGATGTTCTCACATTTTAAACCAAACGTTGACTGTTATTAGTCAGCTGGGTTTTAATAGTTTTGTCTGAGGTTTCAGGGGCGTAGCACACAATGGGGTGGGTTCTGAGGTCATGCAACTGGGTTTCATTTGTTTCTTTCTTGTAGGACTAGCACATTGGTTTTTCTCATTGTCCATGGTATTCTTTGCATTTTCCATTGTGACTAAAGCACGTTGCAAAAATATGGCGTCACTTAAGTGATATTGTGAGTAATGGGATGGAAAGCACTAACATGTGAGCTTCCGATCCCCAGCAAAGGCGGATAGACATTTAAACCATTAAGCCTCTGGAGTGTTTATGCTTCTGGCTACGGTTTGCGGCCGCATTTTCCCCATGTTGGACTGGTAGTGCATGGTTCCGTCGCCCTGCTACTGAGTTGAGTGCGTGGCACGACACTGTGAGCTGTGAATTTTGTTTGGAATGTTTTTACATCTGTCTGCGGTTATTGTAGCGTGAACTGCATGTCCGGAACGATGGCAGTCAGCCTGAGGCTTGGAATTGACTGGATTGCCTTTTCGGTTCACGAGTGCATTTTGTCGGAGACTCCTGATGGTCGTTGCTGTTACGGTATTCGTTCTTTGTGCGATGCTTGCAGCGGGCCGCCCTACCGACAGGGACCGAGCCATATGGGATAAATCCCTGGGCAATGAAGTCGATACTCTCGACTTTTAGTGAAGTAATGTGTGGCTGCTGGATTTCTAGAGATTGCCGCTTCCATCGACGATGAACTGTAGTTTCCGTGGAGGACATTTGTGTTGGCATACTGGCTGCGGCATTATTCACAGTGTACCTGTGAGGGCTGTTGGCTTATCGAGACTCCTGTCTATTCTACTTCTGGCATAGGGCAGTGAGGAGAATTTCGTGTGATATTCACTGGCACAAGAACGAAGCATAATGGAGACGACCCGTTGCTGTGAAGTTGGAACCGCGACTAACTAACTAACTAAACACTAAACTAGCATGTGACTACATTTATGGGAAATTATTAAATGTGACAATACTTATGGAAAACTATAAATGTGGCTACACTTATGGGAAACTATAAATTCTACCACACTTGTGGGAAACTATAAATATGACTACTTGTATGGATAACTATAAATGTGACTACACTTATGGGAAACTATAAATATGACTACATGTATGGAAAACTATAAATATGACTACGTTTATGGGAAACTATAAATATGACTACACTTATGAATAACTATAAATGTGACTATACGTATGGAAAACTATAAATATGACTACATGTATGGAAAACTGGTAAACATGACTACGTTTATGGGAACCTATAAATATTACTACACTTATGGAAAGCTAAAAATCTGACCATACGTATGGAAAACTAAACTATAAATATGACTAAACTGGAAAATTGTATAAAGTGATTGCACTTGTTGCAAACTCTAAAATGTAACCAAATTTGTGGAAAACTGTAAAATGTGACTACACTTATGGAAAACTATGAACTGTGATTACAATTACCAGAAATTGCAAACTGCGAAAACGTCAACTTTGACTTCACGAAATGTAAAACTGAACTATAAGTATTCCTTTGGGGAAACAAACACTCGAGGTCATGCAGATTGACACCGGCCAGTCAAAATCCCTTACACACAAACGTAGGTAACGCTTTGTCTTCCATGCAATTGTTCATCGACCCATTGATGCCAATTTTCACTTGCCCGCAGGTGCGGTGGTAATGTACGTTCGAATCCTCATTGATGCTATATATCTCCCCCCCCCCCCCCACCCGCGTCCTCCCTCCTTTCAGATTAATCTATACTTCCAGTGGCGGAGGAGTGTGGGTGGGGGGGGGGGAGTAAGGTAGCACTATCATACTGTTATAAATGCATACAATAACCATATTGATAAGGGGAAGCAAACGTAGCAGCCAGCATATGTAAGAAATTCAAAAAAATAACTATATTGATCAGGGGAAGACAAAGTAGCAACTAGGATCATGTAATAAATTCATACAATAACCACATTGATAAAATAGAAGATAAAGTAGCAACAAGCATAATGTAAGGAATGCATACAATAACCACATTGATGAAATAGAAGATAAAATAGCAATAAGCATAATGTAATGAATCCATACAATAACCATGCTGAAAAAAGGAAAATTAAGTAGCAACAAGCATAATGTAAGGAATTCATACAATAACAATATTGATCAGGGGATGGATAAAGTAGCAACTAGGATAATGTAAGGAATTTATGCAATAACCATATTGATAAAATGGAAGATAAAGCAGCAACTATGGTAATGTAAGGAATTCATGCAACAACCATATTGATAAGGGGAAGACAAAGTAGCAGCTAGCACAATGTAAGGAATTCATTCAACAACCATATTCACAAGATGTAGATAAAGTAGCAACTGTCACAAGGCAAGGAAAGAATCCTTTTCCAGATCTGGATACGCACTGGGTACATGTTGCCGGACGCATATTTGTGTAGACCCATGACCACTGGATGCCTGGTGTGGTCAATATTTGTGTAGACCCATGACCACTGGATGCCTGGTGTGGTCAATATTTGTGTAGACCCATGACCACTGGATGCCTGGTGTGGTCAATATTTGTGTAGACCCATGACCACTGGATGCCTGGTGTGGTCAATATTTGTGTAGACCCATGACCACTGGATGCCTGGTGTGGTCAATATTTGTGTAGACCCATGACCACTGGATGCCTGATGTGGTCAATATTTGTGTAGACCCATTGTCGGTGTGAGTAAAGAGTGAATGTCGTAGTAGTCACTTGTTCTTCTTTACCACTTTAGTGTCGTCCCTGGAGTGAGGGGAATCAACTACCCACATTTGTTTTAATTCAATATCTCTATCCTGGAGATATCCAGCAGACTCCGTCCACACACTCTTTCAATCTGAAGACACCTTCTTCTCACTCTTACTCACCCCTGGATCATGCCCCCTCTCATTCTTCCCCAACATAACATACTTGACAACTCTAGCCTCAACAAATAAAACCAAGAAATTTATTAAAGCAAAGAGTATATGTAGGAGAAGTGGGTGTGTGTGTATAAGGTGTAGAATGTGTGACGTGTACTCTAAAGTGTCTATAGACTCAGATCAGTGTTCAAGAGTATAGTCATTCTCATCCCTGTGCTGAAAACACACCAGCACCATGTATCCCATACAAGTAGCCTCACCCAGGTGATGCTCCTCCGGTCACCTGAAGACTTCCTCCGTTGTCTCTGGAACCACTAGGATGCTTGGACACCCATGACAAACACTGTCTCATGAGAGTCTTCAATCTGATTCACACTATGAATTTCCTCTGTTATTTAAAGGATTGTTAATCAGAAAATTCTAACCCTATTGTCACGGTTATTGGGGAAATCTCACTGGATCTAGTGTCACTGGTGGTAAAGATTCCCCATATTAACACCACAATCTAAATGTTCTCTGTATCCGTATAAATTTGGTGTGAATGTTCCTGGTATCAATAGTGTATCTCTACAATGATCTGACTATTCAGTGATACAATTGTCACTTGCTAATCATACATCTCGTCAGCATGTCCTGCTCAGCAGAAGCCAGGTTCCCGCAAACCAACTTGGGTGTAAGCCCAATGTAGCGGCCTCTCAGCAACTTCTGTCTTCAAATTCTGAGCCATCCTCTTCTAAAATTGTGTTAGCTTCCCTGTTGAAAATCATAGCACACATACGTGGACCTGTGACTGGAACCTGGAGAATAGAGAACACTATGGTGAGGGCAACTCAGTCCTGGCCGGAATTACGTAAGTGTAGGCCAATAGCAGCACTCAGATCTATAACAGAGATCCGATCTCTGTCATATGGCCAAATAACTCAATCATATGATCTGAGACATGGCAACACCAGGAAAGAATAAAGGAACGGGTAGAAACCCAGCAGACGCCCTACTGGAAGATCCTACCATTTCACATACCTCTTCCCCCTCTCAACCATCTTTAATCTCTCTAATTATTATTCCACCACATTGTCCTCAACGTGTATACGGTGCCGATCACTGAACAACAGTTGGATGGGAGGGGTAGGACTCTATCATTCGTTGACGACATCCTCGTGTATCGACAGGGTCGAGATAGACAGGCGGTTGCCAACTATATGCAGGGCGAACTAGATCGAATTTCCTCATGGTGTGCTGATGCCGATGCCCTTGTCAACCCTGCAAAGGCAACGGTTACATGGTTCTCACTAAACAACCATATTGTGAAAACAGACCTGCCGGCAGTAAGAATGGATGGGAGCATTCTGAGTAGAACCCAGTCAATGACATATCTTGGCGTGAGGCTTGATCGTAGCCTGTCCTTCAGAGATCATGTCGATTATGTCATAACGAAGGCTCGAAAAGGTTTGGCAGCAATGAGAGTCATGGCGACTGCCAATATCGAGCAAAGACTGCTATTACTTCTGCTCCAAGGACTTGTGCTTTCACGCATCGAGTATGCCCTGGCCATCCTCACTGTCAGCCCTACACAGATTGGAAGACTTGAAAAGGTACAAAACGAAGCCATGCGCATCATTTTGGGCTGCACGAGAGACACCAGCTGTGTAGCAATGAGATACCTCCTTGACTTCCCGACAATGGAACACAGGATCAAGATCTGGAGAGCTCGTGCATACTTAAAAATAAGTGCAGATGAGCAGCACCCTCTGCATGACGCTGTATTCAGAGAAAAGGGTGACAGGCTAAAGAGGGGCAAATCATGGATGGGTCGGGCGGAAGATGTCGTCGGACAGGTCTGCAGTCTTACCAGTATCAACCCCGGCAAGGAATGGGTGCCGGTGCCTCCAGCTTTTAAGTGTACCTTCTCCTGCATTATCACACTCGACAGACGGTGCAGAGAGCAGAACCCTGCCGCTGTCAATGCAGAGGTTAACGCGCTCATCTATGATCACTCAGATAGCCCCGAAGTGCTCATCTATACAGATGGATCTGTTGTAAAACAGCAGAGAAGTGCGTGGGCATTTACAGCCCGTTCAGCGGGCCGAACCGTTCAAGAATCCAGTGGTGCCCACTCTATGACCACGAGCAGCATGACGATGGAGGTGATGGCAGTTACACAGGCTTTCATATGGCTGGAATCACAGCATTATACCAACGTGTGTGTACTAAGTGATTCAATGAGCATGATTCAGAAGGTCGAAGCTGGATCTGTACGTAGACAGTGGACTGAGTCGCTGCGGAAGTCTGTTGTCCGCAAAGTCACCTTCATCTTCGTCCCGGGACATGCGGGAGTCGAGGGAAATGAACGAGCTGATAAATTGGCTGGCTCTGCACCCCCTGTAGATGGCCAGCCCATGGATCGTGCGGATGTTATTAACGCCCTTAAAGATATGGCGAGAACAGAGGATTTTGACGCCAGTGATTCCACATCGCTCTCCAGGATGAAAGACCTGGGAGTAAGAATCGGCACAGCCAGACGCGAGAGGTACATCGGGAAAACAAAGCGCCTCGTCAACCAACACAGAACTGGCACTATTAGCCACCGGACGCTGATGCATATGCTGGGGGGAGGATCTGAGCACCTATGGACATGTCCGGAGTGCAACGAAGATACCCCAACTGATAACTAACTAACTGTCCTCAACTCCCCGAGTAAAATGATATATCACACAAGCCAGTTGAAGCCACACAATAGGATACTAGTGCCGACGCTCCTATGATACTTTCTAGCACCGCAGTTATAGAACACTCTATCACTAATCCTAATACATTACATCACCGCACCTATAATACATTATTTCTATTCCTAATCATACTCTTAAGTTAGATATTATTAATAGCCTACCATATGCCTATTTCGGTTGCTACTCGAGAAACTATGCAATCAGACTGGATCTATGTCCGCGGATAACTATCACCACTTAGACATTATAATCTCTCTTATGTAACGCAACTCGGAATAATGCACCGATCCTAACACTTCAGAATGTTTTTCTCGACTCCCTCCACCTGTTTACCGCAACTGGGTTTTATATGGGTGCTTGAGTGACGTCACCAAAAAGTCCAGACGCCAATCAGTCCAGAATCTGGCTTTGTCCCTCTGTTTCTAGACTAACCGGAGTCAATTCGCTGTCAAGTTCACTTTCATCTGGGAAATTCTTTGTCTCATACAACAAAGATCCTGGCTGTCTGTGAGCCAGAGACCACCCCCACCCCCACGTCACAGAATCCTTCCGACCTCTGGCAGACATTCTGTCCATCACTTTCAACGGCCGATTCCCGCCCTGCAGACAGATGACGCCAGTGCACGTCTCTCGAACAACACCCTGTCAACACATTGTCGACCGTGGGTAGACATCGCGACGTGACTCACTTTGATCTCATACATAAATGCCGACCAGGTGCAGACAGTTTTAACAACGTATTTTTCTCAGTCTGTTCAACATCAAAGGGTCTATTGTGTTTGCAGACTAATGTCGGGCTTGGTTGTCATCGATCGCAACTAACAAGTTTATTTATCTCGCGACACCCATGACCACTGGTTGCCAAATGTGGTCAATATAAATGTGACAGCCGTTACTTCTGCCAACAGTCCCTGGTACCGGTGACAGACTTGGTCAAGCTAGGCAATAAAGTGCCCCGAACCGGAAGCCTGCCTTGGGTCTTTGACGGGGCAGGGACAGTGCATGATGTGGGCCTGAATGCACATAGAGATAGGTGGCCGATCTTTTTCTCTGTTGGCGGACGACGATTGCAGACGTCAAACCTGAGTCCGTCAGTGATTAGGACATTATTAGCGTGACCCCCTATCAATTGCACTGCTCTCTATGAAAGATGAGTGATTGGAAAGTCCGAACGTTAGACCGGCCTTCGTGCCCAATTTGTGACCTTTTGAAAATAAAATTCTCCCGTCCCTGGAAGCCCAGATTATTTGTTGGGTGGGGGGATGTTTCGCAACAATGAGGTTTCGAATGTACATTACAACTGCGTCTGTTAATGGTTTATGGTTTATGTTCAATGGGTTAATGAACAATTGCATGGAAGACAGAGTTACTCAAGCGTTTCGTGTCAGAAGGTAGCAATGAAGGCTTGGTTAGTTGCCTGGTACTGAACACATTAAATGACAGCACAGACTATTCACAACGAATACGTTTGAATTATGTGTTTTGTAACGTCTGTTCCGAGACATCCTCTTAACATGTTCTACTTCTATTGGCGTCAAACAATACATGTGAGTTCATCTATGAACCCTCTCAACATGTTTTATTGATTAAACCCAGCACTTAGTCATGTTATCAAGTGTAAATACATGTAGTGCTGTAGCTGTTACATTTCCAACCTCATCAACACTCATTACCCTCCCCCATTCACACTTGTTAAGTCATGGAATTCACAACGAAAGTCCGTGTTGTTTTTTTCGCCCGGGGTAGTTTTACATTTCACTGTTGTTTCTCATTAGAGCGACGAGAGAGTCATTCCTATTGTTGTTAACTGCGTTTGTGTATAAGGGATTTTGACTGGGAAGAAGGGGGTGGGGGAGGGGGGGGGGGTCTGTGGGCATGGCCTGCAGTGTTTATGTCCCCAAAGGCCTAGTTACAGTTCAGTTTTCCATTTCGTGCAATTAAAGTTGACATTTTCGTAACAGTTGCATTACAGTTTGTAATTTCTCGTAAATGTAATCTCAGTTTATAGTTTTCCATAAGTGTAGTCCCATTTATAGTTGTCCATAAGGGTAGTCACATTTATAGTTGTCCATAAGTGTAGTCACATTTATAGTTGTCTATAATTGTAGTCGCATGTATAGTTGTCCATAAGTGTAGTCACATTTATAGTTGTCCATAAGTGTAGTCACATTTATAGTTGTCCAAAAGTGTAGTCACATTTATAGTTGTCTATAAGTGTAGTCACATTTATGGTTTTCCATAAGTCTTGTCACATTTATCGTTTCCATAAGTGTAGTCACATTTACAGTTGTCCGTGAGTGTCACATTTATAGTTTTCTATTAGTGTGGTCACATTTATAGTTGTCCATAAGTGTAGTCACATTTATAGTTTTCTATAAGTGTAGTTACATACACAGTTTTCTATATTTCTATAAGTGTAGTTACATACACAGTATTCTATAAGTGTAGTTACATACACAGTTTTCCATAAGTGTAGTTACATACACAGTTTTCTATAAGTGTAGTTACATACACAGTTTTCTATATTTCTATAAGTGTAGTTACATACACAGTTTTCTATATTTCTATAAGTGTAGTTACATACACAGTTTTCTATATTTCTATAAGTGTAGTTACATACACAGTTTTCTATATTTCTATAAGTGTAGTTACATACACAGTTTTCTATATTTCTATAAGTGTAGTTACATACACAGTTTTCTATATTTCTATAAGTGTAGTTACATACACAGTTTTCTATATTTCTATAAGTGTAGTTACATACACAGTTTTCTATATTTCTATAAGTGTAGTTACATACACAGTTTTCTATATTTCTATAACTGTAGTTACATACAGTTTTCTATAAGTGTAGTTACATACAGTTTTCTATAAGTGTAGTTACATACACAGTTTTCTATAAGTGTAGTTACATACACAGTTTTCTATAAGTGTAGTTACATACACAGTTTTCTATAAGTGTAGTTACATACACAGTTTTCTATAAGTGTAGTTACATACACAGTTTTCTATAAGTGTAGTCACATTTATATGTTTTATAAGTGTAGTCACATGTATAGTTTATTATAAGTGTAGTCACATGTATAGTATTCTGTATGAGTAGCCATATCAACAATTTCCCATTAGTGTAGTCACATTTTAGTCTTTTCCATCGACATAATCACTGTATTGTAGTGACGCCATTTGTGTGTGAGTAAACAATATTAAAGAGTCTTGCGTAGAGCAAGATAAGTAGCTCGTTTTCTGGCAAGTGTGAAGCAATATCAAACTATCAAATCACACGAAGTGAATATCCGAAAGTATTATTCACAAGCTTTATTTACGCGCTGCATTTATTATCGCACAAACATCGCGCACTGACAATCCATAGCAATCATTACGGCATGAACAATATCACTACAATACATAATAATACATGCAAGCAATAAACATCTCACTTACAAGTCAAACTATTCAAGCGTTCGAACCAGTCTCCCACTGTCGTACAGGCTAGCTCTCAATGCAGATTCAAACACTCCTCGCATACCCATGCGACCTGTCCATTCAATCACCTAAACCCGTCTGC
This sequence comes from Cepaea nemoralis, assembly GCA_014155875.1. Classification (NCBI taxonomy): domain Eukaryota; kingdom Metazoa; phylum Mollusca; class Gastropoda; order Stylommatophora; family Helicidae; genus Cepaea; species Cepaea nemoralis. Next base: position 55,699 of record JACEFZ010024956.1, on the reverse strand, counting down.
CAGTTCTGGCGTTCTACACGCTACACGCCAGTCGGCGCTCACGTCAGCTAGTGTGACCCCTGCAAGGTTCACGGGGTGTACTGCTGACCAGCGGTCGTTTAAGCTTCGCTCAATTGCTGTGCTTGGCTGCTTATCCGGGCGTCGTCGAAGACGCCGCGTTCTCTCTGCAGTGTTTAACATCACTCAGGGTTGCGTGTTGTTATGTTGTCTGGCGTTGGTACAGACAACGCGTCGCAACCTCGGATGTGAGACCTTGACACTCTCCACACCCCTTTTTCATGAAAGGATTTCCTTTCATGTACAATATATTTCTAGGTGTTATTAAACATGTCAAAGTCGAACATTATACCTTAACAATTATAATAAATATATACAGGTGAATAGTAAACAATATGTATACACCAATTATGTTGCACTATGAAGTACAACAGTCAAGTACAATCTATTTCATGGGCATTACCTCGCTGTGACACAGCTAGTCCGGTAGGTATCGGCTAAACTGGCCCCTACCTCACAACCAAGAACAAAAATACTAAAATAATCAGGTCAAGCCGTGAGCATCTCCCTCTGAGATAGCTCCATCATCAGACCTCTGTTTAGAGTTTCTAATGAAGGTCAACAGTTTTGGCAATATACTGTCCATATCTAAACGACGTTACATTGACATGTTATTTATCAAGCACACATGTTAATGGTTACAATACATATTTACATATCACCAACAATTTAGAGTAATGTCCCCTGGTTATTATACAAAAAATTTAGGAACAATAATTTATCGTCGTTTACAAGACATAAATTACCACTGCAAATTTATTTCTTAGTGTCATAATTTGATCCTTATTGACAAATGTGCACAAAAAGTCACGTTTGTAAAGAAGCAATCAAGTTACGATGCTGAGATTACATCTTATAAAAATCGACATATACAATTCCGTATATGGAAATATTTTAAATCACATTTTAATACAATTGTCATACATTTATATATTTTTTAGCGTAGTCTGCTAACTTTTAACTTAATATGCAAAAAATCGGAAGTATACAGCTGTACTATTACATGTGTTGTGGTGTCATTCATACAACGTTGGTCCGTTCTGGATGGATCTTATATAAACGGAGTAGTAGTTGTTACTATCAGCTGTTGGATCGTCTCTTCCGCCTTCTGCTCGGATTGTACTGTCGCAGTCATCTTTCGTACCTTGTTAAAACGTCTTGGACAACTCGGTCTGGATACCTTCAGGATTACCTCACGTTGTAGTGGCTTGGTAAATTCCTGGATCTTGTAGTGTTGTCCAGTGACACTTCTCTGTAGTGTCCGGTTGTTACAATATTTATGTATTTACAATAATAATTACATTCTTTCTCATATCTCACAGTTATACAACATATTAGTTTACATAATACTGATTCCATTCTTTCCCATATCTCACAATTATACACACATTCATTCGCATGATAATAATAAGAATCGCAATATGTACATAAGTTATATACATTGGGAGATACAATCTTCCCCATCACAATGGTGTACACCGCGTTACTGACACATTGTCACAATTGTCTGTGGTACTGAGCACTATCTACGTTGCAGTTTTATACACCCTCTGCACTGTGCTCTGGTGTTGACTGGGTATTAGGTTCGTCGTATGGACATCTCGACAAGAGATCTGCAAGACAGTTTTGTGAACCCTTTATATGGTTAATCTCATAGCTATAGTCCTGCAGAAGAAGGGACCATCTTGCCACCTTGCTGTTACTTGGCGTTCCTCTGGTAACAATTGTCAGCGGACTATTATCTGTTTCAATAATGAAATGTTTGCCTAACAAAAATCTAGAAAGTTTTTCGTACCGAAAATACCATGGCAAGAGCCTCGAGTTCCGGTGTACTGTAATTTCGTTCGCTGGTGTTCAGTTTTCGAGAGACGTAGTATACTGGGTACAAGATTTGGTCGTGTTCTTGGAGAAGCACACCTCCAATGGCTACGGAGCTCGCATCACATCTTAATCTAAAAGTAATATTCAAATTTGGCAATTTCAGAATAGGTGATTTAGAAAAATATGAAAGAATTTTCGTAAATGCTGGCCTTAAACATTCACTGTTTACAATCACATTGGGCTGTTTATTTTTAGTAAATCAGTGAAACATTTGGTCAATTCAGCAAAATGAGGAATAAACTGTCTATAATAGTTAAAAAGACCTAGCACACTTCGCAACTGTTTCTTAGTTGTCGGAAGCGACAATTTCAAAATTCTGGACATGATGTTATCGTCAGTTGATATAAAGCCATTTGAGATCTCATAGCCCAAAAATGAAATTTCCTGAAAGGCTATATCAACTTTGGAAGGTTTTACAGTCAGTCCATGATGTCTAATCCTGTCAAATGTCTGCTGTAGTGCTGTTATGTGCTCTGTCATGTCCTTTGTGTGTATGCAAATGTCGTCCATGTACCAAATGATGTTAGCAATGTCTGTCAAAAGAATTCTTGTCATTCTGACGAAGGTAGCTGGTGCATTGACTAATCCGAAAGGTAGTTTACACCATTCGTATAAACCCCACGGTGTGGCAAATGCAGTCAGATGTATACTATCAGGATGTACAGCTATCTGCCTTTTGTCATGTCAAGTTTAGTAAAATAACGTGAGTCAGATAGTTCAGTCAAGATATCTTCACAGTTGCTCATCGGTTCTAAATCCAACTGTGTAATGCTGTTGAGTTTACGATAGTCCACACAAAGTCTAATAGTGTTGTCCTTTTTGCGTACTAAAACTATTGGTGAACAGAAATGAGATTGTGAACGTCGAATGATATGATTTGCTTCTAAATCAATGATTTCTTGATGAAGTTTTTCTTTATAGTGTATAGGGATGGAATATGGTCTACACTTAATAGGAATGTCAGATGTTAAGATGATTTGGTGTTGTACTAAATCTGTCAGTCCTGGGCTGTCAGAAAAGATCGTCCTGTACTCTTGTATCAGTTGTCTGCAACTGTCAGTCTGTGTCTGCGTCAGTTTAGGATTTACCTTAATGTCCTGTAAGTTGGTCGTCGTGTCAAGAACTGGTGTCGGTATCTCGTCAGTGTCGTTGTCGTCCGTCTGGTCCACTATGGAGGTGCTCGCTGCAGTCTCTACTTGTTCGTCTTGCCTGTGGTGATATGGTTTGAGCATGTTAATATGGAAAATTTTATGTTTGTCCCTAACTGCAATTTCGTAGTCTACCGTCGAAATTTGTCGTAGTACTTTGAACGGTCCTTGCCATGAGTCAGTTAGGAGATGTCTATCACTTGGCAAAAGAAGAAGAACGTCCTGTCCTGGCGTCAGTGTAATAGTTCTATTTCCTCTGTTAGCATATTGTCGGTAAATAGCTCCTGATTTTCGGAGAGCTTCTTTGGCTAATATACATGATTTCATAATTCTATCACGCAATGATGTTACATGTTCATATGGTGAAATGGGTATAGACAAAGTTGTACTTTCAGTCAACATAGATTCATACAGAGATAATGGGCCGCGTGGTTGTGCACCATATAACATTTCGAATGGTGAGAACCCAGTGCTGGAATGGGGCACTTCCCTATATGCAAACAAAATTGCAGGCAGATAAGTATCCCAATCTTCAGGATGTTCTTGGGTTACCTTAGAGAGCATATGTTTCATATCGCCATTAATCTTTTCCACTATACCAGTCGAATGTGGGTGGTATGGACTGTTGAAGCATTGTTTAACACCCAACATTTTGGTAAAGGCTTGTGTAGCCGAGGAAATAAACTGGCTACCCCGATCTGAAAGGATGGTATCAGGGAATCCTACCCTCGCAAAAATATGAAAGAACACTTCCATGATGTCTTTGGAAGTTATGTTCTTCATTGGAATAGCTTCTGGCCAACGAGTACATAGATCAATGAGTGTTACAATGTATCTATTACCTTTAGATGTTATATGGTTCAGAGGACCAACTATATCGACCGAGATCTTTTCAAACGGTCTACTAGCCAAATCAGTAACTTGCAATTCAGCTTGTGGGTGTTTACCCTTTTTGACAAGCTTTTGACAGATGTCACACGATCTGCAATACTGTTTGGTATCGTTGCAAAACTTTGGCCAATAAAATTGAGTAAGTAACCTTGCTCTAGTTTTAGCATACGCCATGTGTCCTGCAAAGGGTATGTCATGAGCTAGATTCAATGCTTGCTTACGGTTTTCTAACGGTAGCAATGTTTGTTCTATAGTGCTGGAACCTTTGGTGTAGTACCGTGTTAGAATTCCGTTCTTCAGAGCAAAGTACCATTGAGCATTCTTTGCTACTCTTGGCTTTTGGCCTACAAGTTTAAAATACTTTTGCAGAGATCGATCGGCTTTTTGAGATGTTATAAACGTCTCCCTAGTTGTCTCAGGAGATGTTACAACTGGACTTACTCGTTGTAAAGCCTCTGTTTGATCGATTCGATCTTGCATCTGTGCAGTAGATCTAGTTACTGCATTTACTACATTATAACGATCATTCTCATCACACATTGATGTTACATTCACACAATTGCATGTATGTTCTGGCGTAGCCAGGTTGGTATTTGTTCATTCATTTACAGGTGGTAATACATCATGAATGGTGATTGGTGATGAAGGTGAAATGGTAGTATCAATATTACAACTGACAGTTGATGTACTGCTGTCATGTGGTATGTCATTCACTTCAGGAAGGTTTCCAATGATAATATCGCAGCAAGGATTGGTTAATGCTGCGCATTTAACCTTTCCTGTAAGGAATGGTGTAGTTATATATGCCCATGCAAGTGGATATTTCTCTATGTTTCCTGAGAATGTCCTGCATGTGACATATTTACCACTATATTGTGATCCATCCATCCATCATGTGCCATGCCGGTAAGCGTGGGCGGTCATGTTTTGCCATCTCACTCGATCACCAGAGTTGTGGATCAGTTCCGTGTTTCTGTCTCGACCATGCCACAAGGCCAAGCCATCCAGATACTTGTTTCTAGGTCTTCCCCTTGGTCTGTTCCCCTCGATCTTACAGTTGTCACCAAGTTCTCCAAATCATTTCTTCTCATAACATGCCCAAAAAATTGTGACTGTCTACGTCTAATGTCTCTGATCAGTTTACGATCTTCATTTGTTTCTTGAAGGACTTGTTCATTGGTCTTTCTGGCTGTCCATGGTATTCTTTGCATTTTCCTCAGAAACCACATTTCTACAGCCATCAGATGTTTTTCAGCCTGGCTGCTCATTGTCCAAGCTTCACATCCATATAAAAGTACAGGTTCTATGTAGCATCTCAACACTCTTTTTCTCGTTTCAATTGACATCTTTTTATTGGTCAGTATGTTTTTCATCTTGCTAAAGGCTACTTTTGCCATGGCGATTCTTGTTCTAATCTCTTCAAGGCATCTCCCATCAGATGTTATTACTGTTCCGAGATAATTGTACCTATTCACTTGTTGAAGAATATTCCCATTTACTTGTATATTACACTGTGGTATTTCGTTCTTCCTAGTGACGACCATAATCTGTGTCTTTTTACAATTTAATTCTAACCCTTGTTGTTCACTGTGTGTAACAACTGCATCTACTAAATTTTGCAGGTCCTGTTCATTGTCTGCAATCAAGACTGTATCATCTGCATATCTAATGTTATTGATGCATCGTCCCCCAATGTTGATTCCTTCCATATTTTCAATATTTCTGAAAATATTTTCACTGTACAGGGAAAACAGATCTGGAGACATTACACATCCCTGTCTCACACCTCTCTTAATAGGCTGATATTGGCTTACTTCATTATCAACTCTTATGGCAGCTTGTTGTTTCCAATATATGATTTTTACAAGTCTAAGGTCTTTCCCATCAATTTGTAGATCTTCAAGCATCCTTATCATGTTGACATGTCTCACTTTATCAAAAGCCTTTGTGTAGTCAATAAAGCAAAGGTGTAGATCTTTGTTTACTTCTATAGAACGTTCGATTACGGTTCTCAGTATATACACAGCATTTACTGTACCCTTGCCTACTACAAACCCACATTGTTCTTCTCCTATTTCAGGTTGTATTTTCCTCCTAACTCTTTGCATGATAATTCTTAGCAAAATCTTCGTGATGTGACTCATTATACTAATTGTTCGATGTTGATCACATTCCAAGGCTCCTGATTTCTTTGGGATTGCAATAAATACAGAATTACATAACTCATGAGGTATATTTCCAGTATCATATATTGTATTAAGCAGACTGGTAACTTTATCTATTCCATATTCTTCTAAAGCATTAATCATTTCTGTTGTGACGCTGTCTGGACCGGGGGTTTTGCCAGATTTCATATGACCAAGAGCATTCTGAACCTCCATCTTCAAAATTGCTGGCCCCTTCATTGTTATTTTGAACAATATATTGTTCGTCTCTGTTATCGTCATAAAGGTTTTTCACGTAATCTGACCATACATGTAAAATCTGATCTTTTTCTATTATGACTCTTCCATCTTTTGTCTTTAGGCAGCCTGCTGATGTACGTGTTCTTTGATTAGTAATCTCCTGAATTCTTTTGTGCATTAGTTTCGCATTTTTACTGTTGTGTTGTTTTTCAATTTCTCTGCAATTTTTCTCAAGCCATGTTTCTTTAGCCTCCTTACATAAGGTTCTGACTTCTTCTGTGAATTTCTTCATATTTGGCAGGATTATTTTTGTTCTGTCTTCTTGTTTCCATTAGTTGTAAAATTTCTTCAGTCATCCATGTCTTACGGCCCACTTTCTTTACTTTTGGAATAGTTTTTTCTGCTGCACAACTGATTGAATTCTTCAGCATTTCCCATTGATCATCTACATCTTGAAATAGGATCTCTAGATCAGACAATAAATCAAATTTGTTCTTTACTTCTATGTTAAAATTATCTTGTATTTCTTTGTCAGTTTTCAATTTGCACAAGTCATATTTAGGGTTTCCTGCTGTATACTTGACTTTCTTTAACTTTACCCTCAATGTGCCAGTAATTAATCTGTGATCACTGTAACAGTCTGCATTTGGAACTGTTTTTACAACTGTTAATGCATTTCGAAACCTTTTGCTTATCAGGATGTAATCTATCTGGTTTTTAATCCTGCTGTCTGGACTCCTCCATGTCCATAATCTTCTAGGATGTTGTTTAAACCAGGTGTTTCCTACAACCATTTTTTGTTCTTTTGCCCATTCTACAAGTCTGTAACCTCTTTCATTTCTCTCTCCCAAACCATATATATTGTGATGGTAAAATATAATCTCTCTTTACACCAATGAGAGTACTCCCGCTATCACGTAAAACTGTGGCAGCTCTACCATTAACATACCCCTGGTGGATGTTTAGTTTACCTTTGGAGTTTACTACAGAATTGGCCTCCTCACTGGTAACAGGTATAGAATGGCCGCATGTTAACACGCCATCTTCATGAAATTGATCACAAATGGTACATTTTTCCTGATGGAACACCTCAATGGAGTGTGCTGAGTTTACTGGGTGATCTTGTACACTTTCATCTTCTGACGAAGAACTGTTAAACATGGCTGCATTAGCCTTTTTGGTCATTGACTTGCCTTTACAATCTTTACGCCAGTGACCATAAGCTTTACAAAGATAACACTTAGTAACTTTTCTATAGTTCTTCCTTTCTTTATCTTGCTTAGAAATGTAATTCTGCAAGTACGTAGTGTACCCAGGGTGTTGGTCGCACATATCATTCTCATTGTGTTTATAATCGCAATATTTGCACTGATACCATTTCTCTGCAGCTTGTTTATAAGGTCTTTGTTTGGTATTTGACCCTGCCTGATATTTACCATATGTAGCTGCTGCTACAAAGTCTGTGCTGGTCAGACTACTAGAGAAACAATGCTTATTGGCTGCAAAATAACCAGAGCCACGACTTTCAATCTGTTGAACACTTTCACACTGACATTCCAACAAAAATTTAGAAAAGGGGGGTGGGAGAGATGCGATAATCTTATCTCTCAACATAAGATCAACTAATTTGTCATAAATTCCATTTACTTTGGCTGCTGACAGCCATTTAGAAAAAATATTTTGAATTTCTGAGATGTAATCAGAGAACGTGTGTGTTGGCTTAGGAGACAACTTCCTAAACTGTTCTCTATAACCTGATTCATCTAGCAAAAAATGTGACATAATTTTTGCTTTAATGTAAAGATAATCTTCTTTCAGGTCATTTGGGATCGACTCTATGACTTTAAGAGGTTCCCCAGAAAGACTTCTTACATATACTATCCCCCATTCAGGTTTTGGAATTTTGTAATGATCCATAACAAATTCAAAATTTTGGGTGAATGCTGCTATGCAATCACCTGTGTTGTAACTTCTGATCAGACCTTGGTACTTCTTATGAGGTTGATCTTTGTCTGTTTCTCTATTCACTTTATCTTTAGAACATTCAGCTTTTAGCTGTTCAATTTTTAGTTGTGTTTCTTGCTCTTCTCTCTTACTTTGGGCTAAGATCTCAGCTTGCCTCACTGCAGCTTCTGACTGTTTTAGAGCAGCTTCTGATTGTGCTTGTTGAAGCTTTAAAGCAGCTTCTGATTGTGCTTGTTGAAGCTTTAAAGCAGCTTCTGAGTTCTTTAGAGCAGCTTCTGATTCTGCCTCTTTCATTTTCAACGCCCTTTCGGCAGCTCTTTCATTCCGCTCAATCATCTGCTCTTGTTTCACAAGATATTCTGCATATTTACTTTCACTCCATGTTCTCAATCCCTCACCAGACATATTCATTTTTAAACCCATTTCAATGAAATCGTTTAAAGAAGACATGATGAACAATAGGTATGATGGAATAAATATAAACAAAATTACTTATGATGTTAGTAAGTTACAAATATTTATAGCACAGTTAATGTCTAAAGCCAGACTAACGAAAGTATAAAGAGAGATGAAAAAAATTTATACTCAAGTAATCCTTGGGTAATGTGCTGTTCAGTGGTGCTCGAAATCACACTGGAACGTCTTTCGGGTTGACGCACAAAAAATTTTTGAAGTTCACCAGACTCAGGTAAAGTTGACACAAAAACCCTGTACTTTTTAAACTAAACAAAATTAGAACGTTTGTAAATGTATGGTGTGTGTAATGTCACTGAAGTCTGTAAAGGTTTGTATGCTGTCAAGTATTATTGTTAGTCGTTACCACAATCAACAACTTTCACGCTCACACTAACCCTACTCAATGACATTCAAGGGCACGGCCGCCATTTTGGATTTTAGGTACAAAATTTGTTGAATTTAGCGATAAGTCTGAAGACGCCTCGGTTGGCTTCAAATAATATCTTCACACTTATAATTTAATTAAATCAACTCTATTTAATCGTTACTTTACCTTACTATATGACTTGCGCACTTCTATCGGCATGTTCACATTCGCTTCAAACTCGGACAAAAAAATTTACAAGTTCGCATTTGGTTCAAAACCCGGACGAAAGCCACCACGTTCGCACTTGTCAGAGTCTTGCGTAGAGCAAGATAAGTAGCTCGTTTTCTGGCAAGTGTGAAGCAATATCAAACTATCAAATCACACGAAGTGAATATCCGAAAGTATTATTCACAAGCTTTATTTACGCGCTGCATTTATTATCGCACAAACATCGCGCACTGACAATCCATAGCAATCATTACGGCATGAACAATATCACTACAATACATAATAATACATGCAAGCAATAAACATCTCACTTACAAGTCAAACTATTCAAGCGTTCGAACCAGTCTCCCACTGTCGTACAGGCTAGCTCTCAATGCAGATTCAAACACTCCTCGCATACCCATGCGACCTGTCCATTCAAACACCTAAACCCGTCTGCCAGTTCTGGCGTTCTACACGCTACACGCCAGTCGGCGCTCACGTCAGCTAGTGTGACCCCTGCAAGGTTCACGGGGTGTACTGCTGACCAGCGGTCGTTTAAGCTTCGCTCAATTGCTGTGCTTGGCTGCTTATCCGGGCGTCGTCGAAGACGCCGCGTTCTCTCTGCAGTGTTTAACATCACTCAGGGTTGCGTGTTGTTATGTTGTCTGGCGTTGGTACAGACAACGCGTCGCAACCTCGGATGTGAGACCTTGACAATCAACAATTTCCCATTAGTGTAGTCACATTTTAGTCTTTTCCATCGACATAATCACTGTATTGTAGTGACGCCATTTGTGTGTGAGTAAACAATATTTAAAAAAACACAAAATAATGCAGCTTTACAGAACAGAATTACGAACAATACAAGGACGTTGCGGCGACTAGTCTTCATCAGCAAACAAATACATACACAAAACACAACAAATCATCACGGAGAAGACCCTCTAATGACTATATTAAGGCATACGAATGGGATGAGAAGAATAAAAAGATGGGGGGAAATATATGAACAGTAACGAGTCAGAACGAGTCAGAACGAGTCAGTAACGAGTTAGAAAAAGTAAATAAGTCTAAAATACAGATGTGTGTGTGTGTGTGTGTGTGTGTGTGTGGTGTGTGTGTGTGTGTGTTTGTGTGTGTGTGTGTGTGCACAGTATTGTGGTCACGATGACCAGTTTGATGTAGATATAGTCAAGATTTAGTTTTCACACGCACACCTACATACTCCCACTCCACATACATACACCCACACCCACAAACATCCACACACGCCTCCACACACCCACACACATATATACCCATACCCACACACACTTACACACGACACATACACACACACACATATACTACCACACCAACACACACACACATACACACACACAATTACTTACTCAGACAGGTAGGGACAGTTAGACGGGGAAAAAAGAGAGAAATAAATAAGTATGGGGGTGAGGAGAGAGATAGAGATAGAAAGAGAAGACACAGAAACAATTGAGAGATCATAAAATAGAGAGAGAGAGAGAGAGAGAGAGAGAGAGAGAGAGAGAGAGAGAGAGAGAGAGAGAGAGAGAGAGAGAGAGAGAGAGAGATGCCGCATTTACCACAGTGAAAATACTCACATTACATAATATTTACTTTGGCCGTTTGATGACAGCAGAACCCACCCCAATATGTACTACGCCTCTGGAACATCAGATACCACTATTAAAAGCCGACTGACCAATAAAAAGTAACGTTTGATTTAACATTTGAGAACATCGGTGAATATCTCCTAATCGAGTCTGAGGTTTTGATGGTGACATCGGCGCCAATAATAAGTCTTTTTGAGTACATAAAGTAACCGTATGTAATCTGGTTAAACTTGTCTTACGCTGTGTTTTGAAAGTCTAGTATTGGTAATTCATTAACATGGGGACGCATTTGCCACAACTTGTGTCTGTGATTTTGACTTGTGTTGTTCATGTAATCTGGTCAGTTGTTCAGAATTCTGCAGCAGGAGTTTCTAAATTGGGTAAAACTTCAACAGATAGCCATGTATGGTATTCTAACATCAATGAAACTTTCCGCTCGCAACGGAAAACAGAATCCCCAGATACTTGTACTGACCATAGGGTGGACACTTCGCTTTCTGGTAACGGTCAAGCGGTGTACATGACAAGCACACCAAAGCCCTACATTATCACAGACGACAACTCCGTATATAATGTCCTTGGATCAGACAGCGGTTTTTACTCATGGGACAAAACCAAGTTTTCTTCCAGGGATTTTCAAGAGAGTTACTGCCCGTATAGATGTAAAAATGGGGCGATTCAAAATCTGAGAAAAGGGAGAACATACTGTGCTGAAGCCATTTGTTTCCCATGTGAATGTCAAAAACCAGAATGCCAAATCTACGGCATCTGTTGTCCCGATATATCAGTGCCATATTTGTCTCCACCAAACAGGAATATGGATGGTGCCAGCCAAACAGACCAGGTTTCACATTTGAGTGATAAAGAAGCAGGTGTATTCCATGAAGACATTGTGAATAAAGCAGAAAGAAACCCGGCTAATAATTCTCCCGCTTTAGAAGCAAATGATGAACATGGGAGAATTATCCCAGAAAATGTAGACTCCAAAACTGCCGAAGATTCAGGGTTTGTGGATAGCAAAGATATCAAGGCACAACCTAGGTTAGGATGTCACACACCAGAGAATTTTCTCTACATCAGATCCTGTCTTCCAGGTGTCGAGGTTTCTATTGAAGTGCTTCAGAAATGTGAATCCGACATCACGAAAGATGAAATCGGCTTTGACTCCGTTGCCATGGTAACAGACAGGACGACAAACGCAGTTTACTACAACAAATATTGTGCTGATTGTAATGGCGTGAAACAGGTAAAGGAGAACAAACTACACTATCAGCCACTGCTGCCGCTGCTACTACTACTACTGCTACCACACCAACAACAACAACAACAACAACTACTACTACTACTACTACTACTACTACTACTACTACTACTACTACTACTACTACTACCACTACTGCTGCTACTGCTACTACTACTGCTAGTACTACTACTGCTGTTGTCGCTACTTCTACTGCTGCTGCTGCCGCTGCTGCTGCTGCTGCTGCTGCTGCTACTACTACTACTACTACTACTACTACTACTACTACTACTACTACTACTACTACTACTACTACTACTACTACTACTACTACTACTACTACTACTACTACTACTATTACTACTACTACTACTACTACTACTATACTACTACTACTACTACTACTTCTGCTGCTGCCACAACAACAACAACAACAACAACAACAACTACTACTACTACTACTACTACTACTACTACTACTACTACTACTACTACTACTACTACTACTACTACTGCTGTTGTCGCTACTTCTACTGCTGCTGCCGCTGCTGCTGCTGCTGCTGCTGCTACTACTACTACTACTACTACTACTACTACTATTACTACTACTACTACTACTACTACTACTACTACTACTACTACTACTACTACTACTATTACTACTACTATTACTACTACTACTACTACTACTACTACTACTTCTGCTGCTGCCACAACAACAACAACAACAACAACAACAACAACAACTACTACTACTACTACTACTACTACTACTGCTAGTACTACTACTGCTGTTGTCGCTGCTTCTACTGCTGCTGCTGCTGCTGCTACTACTACTACTACTACTACTACTACTACTACTACTACTATTATTATTATTAATACTGCTGCTACCGCTGCTACTCCTACTACTACTACTACTACTACTACTACTACTACTACTACTACTACTACTGTTGCTGCTACTACTACTACTACTACTACTACTACTACTACTACTACTACTACTACTACTACTACTACTACTATTATTAATACTACTGCTGCCGCTGCTACTCCTACTCCTACTCCTACTACTACTACTACTACTACTACTACTACTACTACTACTACTACTACTACTACTACTACTACTGTTGCTGCTGCTACTACTACAACTACTACTACTACTACTACTACTACTACTACTACTATTTCTACCACTACTGCTACTACTACTACTACTACTACTACTACTACTACTACTACTACTACTACTACTACTACTAATACTACTACTACTACTACTACTACTACTACTACTACTATTTCTACCACTACTACTACTACTACTACTACTACTAATACTACTACTACTACCACCACCACCACCACCACCATCCCTGATTTTGTGAATATAATAAAAGCACACAGCCTGGCCTACTTTCAGCACCAGATGTGGGACGTCGAGCTGGCATGTAAGACCTTTATGCGAGTGTACTCCGCCAGGTCCCAGGATGAATTCCTTCAACAGGCCTTAGACACAACGCCCTACTGCTTGATACAACAGAAATTCCCAGGTTACAGGTCTCCGCTCTCTTGTAATGATGTTTTATTCACGTAAGTAACATTACATTGCTTATTAATAAAAGGTAACGAAGATTGGTTTAAGTAAGTAACCATACACCCTTTAGATAGTCAATAAATAAGTTAGTTAGTTGCATATCCTTTACAGGACGTTGCAGTCAACACCAGACATTTTTGCCTTAGTGATCTCTTGGGAAGTTTATGTTCAGTAGTTTGCCATTGCTTTCAGAACGACCAGCACGCATACAATTTCGTAAAATACCAACGCAAGAAGATCTGCTGCCAAAACGCCCACAGCTGTGTTTCCAACGCTCGTAAACGGGATTACGAATTGCCTCCGTAACCACTTCGCACGGAGTCCGGCTAGTAAGTCAACAGAATAATGAAAATTGGTTTCACTAATTCAGTGCCAACAAAATGTAGACTTCCACCAAATATGGTACACAATCAAATGAACAAGTATAATAGTATATATTTCCGCTCATTGAGAATTAAAATTGCAGAAGATGTCACGAAACAAGACAAATAACACGGTGACCCTAGTATGGCCAAATATAGTCCTTCAGTCCAAATGGGAGGTATATATTCCTTCGGCACAGTATCAGTTAAGTAACATTACATCTTTTAGTGGATCAATAGAATAATGGAGATTAGTTACAGTAAGTAACATTACATCTGTTAGTGGATTAATATATAATAATAATGAAGATTAGTTCCAGTAAGTAACATTACGTCTTTTTGTAGATCAATAGAATAATGAAGATTAATTCGGTAAGTAACATAACATCTTTTAGTGGATCAATATAATAATTTAGAATCGCTACAGTAAGTAACATTACATCTGTTAGTGAATCAATAGAATAATGGAGATTAATTACAGTAAGTAACATTACATCGTTTAGTGGATTAATCTTATATATAAATTAGGATCTCCGTCTGTCTGTCTGTATGTATGTATGTATGTCCTTTATGCGCTCGCGAACGGCCCATCCGATTGAGATGAAATTTTCTACACGCCTTCCTTTCATTCCAGCGCTGCCAACTGTCGTTTTTTTTTTCTTCTTCCTCCTCCTCCCTCCTCCCATTCCCAAAATACGTACGTAAATATATGATGATGATGATGAAAGAATCCCCGAACCAAAACGCTAGGGAAAGGGAAGAAAATGACGTGACTACACAGAATCGTCACACGGCAATCATCATCATCATCAAGTGCCGTGCCGGCTGGCGTAGGCGTTCAACTCTGCTGCTGATATATATGCCTCCATGCCACGGCAATATCAATAACAATTCATCTTTTTATGTGTAAGGAAGTTATCTACAGTCGTGTAGAAGGGAAGAACAATCAATGGAAGGACCGAAATCACAGAACCTAGACAAGTATGAATTCGGAATGGCGAACTCCCTCCTCCTCTCTTCTCCTCCTGCCTCTACCTCCTCCCCTCCTCCTCTACCTCCTCCCTCTACCTCCTCTCCCTCCTCCTTCTCCCTCTCCGCTCCGCCTCCATCCTCCTCCCTCCTACTCCCTCCGCCTCCTCCCTCCTCCTCCCTCTACCTCCACCCTCCTCCCTCTACCTCCTCCCCCTCCTCCATCTCCCTCCTCCTTTTCCCCCTCCCTTCTCCCTCCTCCTCCCTTCTCCTCCTCCCTCCTCCTCCCTCCTCCCTTTTCCTCCCTCTACCTCCTCCCTCTTCATCCTCCTCCCTCCTCCTCCCCATCCTCCTCCTCCCTCCTCCTCCTCCCTCCTCATCATTCCTCCTCCTCCTCCCCCTCCTCCTTCTCCCTCCTCTTTCTACCTCTTCCTCCCTCCTCCTGCTCCCTCCACCTCCTCCCTCCTCTCTCCTCCTCCTCCCTCCTCCTCCCCCACCGGCGTTCTCCTCCTCCCTCCTTCTCCGTCCTCCTCCCCTTCCCTCCTCCCCTCCTCCCTTCTTCCTCCTCCTCCTCCTTCACCCTCCTCCTCCCTCCTCCTCCTCCCTCTTCCTTCTCCCCTTTCCCCCCTCCTTCTCTTCCTCCCTCCTCCTCCCCCCTCCTTCTCTTCCTCCTCCCTCCTCCACTCTCTTCCTCCTCCCTCCTCCTCCCTCCTCCTCCTCCTCCTCCCTCCTCTTCCTTCCTCCTTCGCCCTTCTCCTCCCTTCTCCTCCTCCCCCTCCTACTCCTCCCCCTCATCCCTCCTCTTCCCTCCTCCTCCCCCTCCTCCCCTCCTCCTCCTCCCTCTACCTCCTCCCTCCTCCTCCCTTCACATTCCTCCTCCTCCCTCCTCCTCCTCCCTCCTCTCTCCTCCTCCTCCTCTCTCCTCCTCCTCCTCCCTCTACCTCCTCCCTCCTCCTCCCTTCACATTCCTCCTCCTCCCCCTCATCCTCTTCCCTCCTTCTCCTCCCTCCTCCTTCTCCCTCCTCCCTCTTCCTCCCCCTCCGCCTCCTCCCTCCTATAACTCTCTCCTCCTCCTCCCTCCTCCTCCCTTTCCCTCCTCCTCCCTCTCCTCCTCCTCCTCCCTCCTCCTCCTGCGTTCTCCTCCTCCCTCCTTCTCCCTCCTCCTCCCTCTTCCTCCTCCCTCCTCCTTCTCCTCCCTCCTCCTTCTCCCTCTTCCTCCCTCTTCCTGCTCCCTCCGCCTCCTACTCTCTCCTCCTCCTCCCTCCTCCTCCCTCTCCCTCCTCCTCCCTCCTCCTCCTGCGTTCTCCTCCTCCCTCCTTCTCCCTCTTCCTCCTCCCTCCTCCTCCCCCGTACTCCTCCCTCCCCTTCCTAATCCCTCCTCCTCCCTCCTATTCCTCCTGTCTCCTGTCTCCTCCTCCCTCCTCTTCCCTCCTCCACCTCCCTCTTCCTCCTCCCTCCTCAATTTACCCAAGACAGACAGACAGACAGATAGTCGGGAACGGGATCTTATATGACTACTTATATGATTTAAACGAGATGCTCTCCACCATGGGCTGGGCCGGGTCAGACAGACAGACAGACAGATAGATAGACAGACAGACAGACAGACAGACAGACAGTCGGGAACGGGAACTTATATGACTACTTATATGAATTAAATGAGATGCTCCCCACCAGGAGTTGGGCGATGCCGGGCCGGGTCAGACAGACAGACAGATAGATAGTCGGGAACGGGAACTTATATGACTACTTATATGAATTAAATGAGATGCTCCCCACCAGGGACTGGGCGAAGCCGGGCCGGGTCAGCTAGTATATAATAATAATGAAGATTAGTTCCAGTAAGTAACATGACGTCTTTTTATAGATAGATAGATTGATTGATTGTTTTAAGAACCGACATCACAGCATTCGGGGCATTCCCATAAGCGCTCCGTCCCCATCCTCAGAAGCCAGCGAAGTGTTCCAACCCCAATAGTACCAGTAGCAATATGATTATATGTGCGTCTTACCTTTCCTCTTGTAATGGTATTCCCTTGGGGTGAGGGGAGGATACTATCACACCTTAATAACGGGATAGAGGCACTCTGGGAATACAATAAATCTCAGTCTACAGACCCCACCAGCCCGTGGATTCCTGTCTCTCTCACTATCAACCGCTGGACTATACCTATTTCACCTCGCATCCAGAACAGATGACACAACTCTGGTATCTACACATACTGACTAGATGGTATAATGTACAAGATGAATGACAACAATGAAAATGTCCATGAGAGAATCCTGGCAACCGCCAGGAGATAGAAGATATGGCTATCTGGATTAACCTCAGGCCGTCTTACTCATCACGGTATACAGAGCACGATACCACATGGCTAAAGAGGTCACTCATCTTTACACACAGTGTCGGGCGTCTCTAGCTTGGTGTAGACTCAGCTGGACTCAATGTAGGATAGATGTGGTGACTCCGTGTTGCTCGGGTACGTGATGACGTCCGAATAACCTCTCAGTAGAAGTCCCTGAGGCCAATCACCGAAAGGTTCACTGGCAAAGCTGGTGATATATAAATGTCACTGGAAGCAACCATATAACACAGTTCAAGTCACTGAAATAGCTGGTGACCCCTGTAGTTATCAAGATTCCTATCACAGTCCTATATAAGCACTTGGAGTTGGCAACAGTCACAGGCTAGGATTAAGTAGCCTCTTTCACTCACAAGAAATCTCTGTAGCCGGTGACCCTGTAGCTAATGTCACCAAACTTCATATCATGAAGTGTCAGCCCGTTCCAGAAACACCAGGTCATCCTGACGTAAAGGGTGATGTAGTTCTACCCTAATAGTTGGGCTATTGGGTCACAATGTCAGAATGTTCACATATACGAGGACAATATACTCGCCCGTGCGTAGACATCATAATACCAGGTGGACTGACTGAAGATCAGCTTAAAGGTCGACGACGGGGACTGGCCTGTGGCGGAGTGGAGACGTCGCTGTGATGTGGTGCTCTGTAGAATCGTCACCTCCCGTCACGCATGTAAGCTAGCAATGCTACCACTGTCACCCCGTCATCTCTCTCTCTCTGGTCCCGGCAATTAGGTCTCTCACAAGATAGAACCTGCCAAAGACAACACTATGTGTGAATATCGTGACTCAGACTTACCACCTGGGTTACACGCTACCTATGTGTACTCAGCATAGGCCGGTGTTGCCATGACACGGCCAGCAGCCTCACAGACCAGGATCCACTGCCGAAGATGAACTAGGTCTGGGTCCTACCAAGTGCTGGCTGAACCGTCCTCCTTCTCGAACTAGTCTAGGGTAGGGCTGTGTATCTGGTCAGGGTGTCTGCGAACTCATTCCGTCCTGAAAAGACTTCTAATGACACAATACACCAGGTTAGTAGGTTAAAAGTACCTAGAGACATAATGGCCCTGAAGGAGGGCCGGTGACAACCCAATTCTCCTCCCTCGGAGGTAGCCCCTCTCCCTGGTTCTCTTTTATGATTACCCACTATACACTAGGTTTCCCGGAGCTCGAGATTCGATCCAGGAAATTAATAGATTATACAGGGAAATCCCCCTGTAGCGGAAGTCCACATCCCGTTCCCTCCTCCCCTAGTTAGGGTCAGAGCATTTGGAACGGTGTTCAGCTGGCTGTGACCAGCTCTGTCGCATCCCCCCCCCCAGTTTCTCCAGTGTCAACCTCTCGGGAACCAACTGTATATTAAGATGGTGTTCCGTTACGGCAACCAATAACATAAAGAGTAAGAGGAAAGCCCAGCAAAGCCAGTGGTCGCCACACCAAAGGATTCGAACTTCGACACCCGGAATGTCCTTCGAATGACCTTCGACACGTCCGGCGACCATCGCATGGGTTTCGTCTAGTTCGGCCGAGTTCCCTGATACCCCACTCGACCTATGTTCTACAACGTCTTCGCCAACTTCCGGTTGCGTCAACTACGCTAGAGTTCTAAGGCCGCCCAGGAGTGAACTCGGACTACTAACACTATTGGGCCTGTCCTAATTTTCCCTAACTACTTGTAGCGGCGATAACACGCATTCACCCACTTGTACAATTGTAACGTACAAAACAGGCCTACACTCCATCGTGTTCAACTAGCCTGCAGTGTTGAGTTAAAACACAAGCCCACATGTTCACCCCTGACTGACCTTTGTGCGCCGGGCGGGACATGCGGTCGAACAGCTTCGGGTCAACGCGGTATCGACACACATTATTTATCTAAATATGTTTAACGTACCTTAAGACAAACTGTGTATTCAGAATTGAGGAGCTCCCGTCCCAACACTGGACGTTATGTCAGTTTTCTTCGACAAACAGCAAGACAACGGCCTCCTCTTTCCTTTTTACGAATTAACACAGTCGTCCAAACACAACTTCTCTCTAGCAAGGCCGGATCTCAACTGAGCCTGTCTTTGTTCTGAGAAGGTTATTGCGCATGCGTTGCCTGTCTTTGTTCTGAGAAGGTTATTGCGCATGCGTTTACCGGATCTGGTTGGGTTGAGCATCACTCACCCGAATCGTCTAGAAGTCAAGGGCCACCAATCGCCCTTGCGTGGGGTACATTATTACCTCGATTGTATCCCTTAGACTAGGTCGGCTGTTCTAGGCTGACGAAAATGGGGAACTTGACTTTTGTGTAGCTTGCAGGAACTCTGAAACTGTACTTTTGGGAGTTTTACCAGGTGAATTCTCAGCAGTTCCATGACACCTCTAAGCGTCGTAGATCAACAGAATAATGAAGATTAATTCGGTAAGTAACATTACATCTTTTATTGAATCAATAGAATAATGAAAATTAGTTACAGTAAGTAACATTACATCTTTTAGTGAATTAATAGAATAATGTAGATTAGTTACATTAAGTAACTACATCTTTTACATCTTTTAGTGGATCAATTGAATAATGGAGATTAGTTACAGTAAGTAACATTACACCTTTTTGTGGATCAATAGAGTAATGTAGATTAGTTACAATAAGTAACATTACATCTTGTAGAGGATCAATAGAATAATGAAGATTAGTTCCGGTAAGTAACATTACATCTTTTAGCGCAGTGGTTTTCAACCTTTGTTGGCCCATGGACCCCTTCACCATACTTTCAGAACGTCACCCCCCCCCCCTCTTTTTGTATTTAATCCCTACACATACCCCCTCCCCCTACACAATATACGTACAAATGGAAGCTAAATTTAATATTGCATACTAGAACAAGTCTAGACGTCTATATAAAACGTGATTTGTGGGTCTACTTACGTTATAAAATGAATTTCGGAAGCGCGAGAAGTAATGAACCGTAAAGTATGAAGGGAAAAACAATATCAAGTAATCGGTTCTTGTGTTAACGTGATCTTGAAATGATCCTAACTCTCTCCCTTCCCCCCCCCCCCCTCCTCTTTAGAAACCATAAAATCCCCTCCAAGGGGGGCGGGAGCGGGAGAATTCCCCACCATTTGAGAACCACTGTTTTAGTGGATCAATAGAATAATGAAGATTAGTTCAGTAAGTAGCATTACATCTTTTAGTGGATCAATAGAATAAAGTAGATTAGTTGCAGTAAGTAACATTACATCTTTTAGTGGATCAATGGAATAATAAAGATTAGTTGCAGTGAGTAACATTATATCTTTTAGTGGATCACTAGAATAATGGAGATTAGTTACAGTATGGTGGAGCACTTGGCCGAGTGGCTAGAATGCCGGGCTCTCCTTCCGGAGACCCGGGGTCGAATCCTCGGTAAGACGTGGAGTTTTTTTCTGTCCGGGGCAAAAAGAAAACTCTAACCTGCACAGTTCGCGTTATATGTGTGTGTGTGTGTGTGTGTGTGTGTGTGTGTGTGTGTGTGTGTGTGTGTGTGTGTGTGTGTGTGTCAGGTCTTAGTCAGATATAATTGAGCTACCGTATAACAGTAGACGATACTACCTGCTTTCTGTTAGCGCCGAACGTTGGGCGGCGCTTACCAAACCCGACACCCCACATTGTGCCAACGCCTTCGGGCGGAAGAGCGCAATTGGGAGGTTACAAGCCTTACCCTGGTTGCGAGGAAATGCAACCTAAAGACAAAATATCATGGCAGGGCAGACATTGCCCTAAGCCTTGGTTGGCGGCTGGTCTAGGATCGAAGCTCTGACAGGCGGACAGCTAGAGCATTGCTTTGCTGATCCGGCAGCTTCTGCAGCTTGTCTTGTTCCAGATGTAGGGGTGTTACCTTTCCTCTGGAGTGAACTAGGCAGGCCGAGAGAGGGATCATGCTGCATGGGCAACACATGATCTCTATATTTTAGCCTAGGCTTTGTGTTATGGAGAGGCAATAACTCCATCCCTGGTCTTGACTGGTCTCTGATGAATCAAAGCGAGAGGCAACTGTTACGGGTTATAAGTCCCTGTCAATTGACGTAGACATGGGGCGCCACGCGTTGCCTCTGACGGTGGGAGACACCTACAGGTGTCACTGATCAGCTACCGCCCGCCTCAAGTTGGGCAGCCCCCGGCCAGTTAGGTGCTGATCTGCCATAGCCTGCCTGCTTCAATGGGTGCTTGGGGCTAGGACAAAATCTGAATCGCAGGCTGTAAAACCAATGCACCAGGTAAAAAAAAAAATAAAAAATAGAAACCTCAAGACACGGCTTACAACCTGGAACGTGAGTACCATGTGTCCAGGATTTTCCACTGACTTGACCAATATTGACGATGTGAGAAAAACGGCTGTGATTGATGCCGAACTCAATCGTCTTAACATTGATATTGCTGGCCTGCAGGAGACTCGCCTCGCTGAGGAAGGGTCACTCAGGGAAAACAATTACACCTTTTTTTGGAAGGGTAGAGGGCAGGCAGAAAAAAGGCAACACGATGCGGGCTTTGCAGTGAAGAATTCGCTACTGGGAATGATTGAAATTCCAGCTAGAGGTAATGAAAGACTATTATCCCTACGCTTGGCAACCTCTTGTGGTTTTGCTACCATTATCACTGCATATGCACCGACACTCACTTTCTCTGATGATGTGAAGTATACGTTCTATGAGGAGTTAGACTCTGTGATCAAGGCAGTTCCAAAAATACGACTACATTTATATGCTCGGTGATTTCAATGCTCGTGTGGGCAAGGAGTCGAGTTCATGGCCAGTGTGCCTTGGAAAATACAACATCGGTCGCATGAATGAAAATGGGCAAAGGCTGTTGGTGCATTGCACCAGAAATGGCCTATGTATTACAAACTCCTTTTGTAAAACAAAAGAGCTGCATAAGGTCACATGGAAAATTCCAAGTTCCGGCCATTGGTATCAACTGGACTTCAACATCACACGAGGACAACATCTGAATCAAACATTATTAACTCGAAGTTGCCACAGTGCTGACTGTGATACGGATCATTCTTTGATTGTTGCAAGGGTAGACAGAGACCAAAGAGAATCTTCACAGCTAAACACAAATCTAGCCCCAGGATTAATATTATTAACACTCATGATCCTGATAAGTGCTTTGAGTTTTCAACAGCAATTTGAAGACGCTTTCACTAATACACTTCAGAAAATTGTGCAAAAAGTGAAAAGTGGGATAAACTTACGGAAATCTTATATATAAATTAGGATCTCCGTCTGTCTGTCTGTCTGTCTGTCTGTCTGTATGTATGTATGTATGCCCTTTATTTGTTCGCGAACGGCCCATCCGATTGAGATGAAATTTTCTACACGCCTTCCTTTCATTCCAGCGCTGCCAACTGTGATATTTTGTTAGTGTGAAATCGCCTGCTTACTCAGTATTATTTCATTTTTTCATTTTTCATTATAATTTCATATATCTCAGGGGACCTAACTCTGTAAAAGTTATTTCAAGGGGCATAACTTTTCTGTATAACTTATAGTCATATTGTGGCATCGTTTTCAAAGATTTATAAACTCTTTGTCCATAATTATGTACCGGCATATGAGTTATAATAAATAATGATACAATCTGTAAGGCATTTTCAAAGTTTTCATAAAAATAATGCACAATGCATAACATTGTAACTCATCTTTTTTTGCTTAAGAAGTTACTGTAGTCATGCAGGTGATTAGAAAGAGTTTTCATTAAAAATAATGGATGGTGTGTGGAAGGACATTCTTTTAAGTTACTTTTTTTGTTGTATGAATTTAATGAGAACATATATGACTACTTATATGAATTAAATGAGATGCTCCCCACCAGGGACTGGGCGAAGCCGGACAGGGTCAGGCAGACAGATAGACAGACAGACAGACAGATAGACAGTCGGGAACAGGAACTTATATGACTACTTATATAAATTAAATGAGATGCTTTACACCAGGAGCTGGGCGATGCCGGGTCGGGTCAGACAGACAGACAGACAGACAGACAGACAGACAGACAGACAGACAGATAGTCGGTAACGGGAACGGGAACTTATATGACTACTTATATGAATTAAATGAGATGCTCCCCACCAGGGACTGGGCGAAGCCGGGCAGGGTCAGGCAGACAGATAGACAGACAGATAGACAGACAGATAGACAGTCGGGAACGGGAACTTATATGACTACTTATATGAATTAAATGAGATGCTCCACACCAGGAGCTGGGCAATGCCGGGCCGGGTCAGACAGACAGACAGACAGACAGACAGACAGACAGACAGACAGACAGACAGACAGTCAGTCGGTAACGGGAACGAGAACTTATATGACTACTTATATGAATTAAATGAGATGCTCCCCACCAGGGTCTGGGCGAAGATGGGCAGGGTCAGCTAGTTCTTTATAAAACAGCGGTAGGAGTTTATGGCACTGTGGATCATAAGAGGCAGGACTAGTGTGCGGCAAACAGCCAGAAACTGCAGCCCTTGATTGATAAAAATAAGATTGCTCTCTTAAGAAACAAGGAAAGAACAACGCGTAACACTCTAAGTCAGCTGAAGCTAGCTAGGAAGGATGTGGAAAAAGTTGTCAGGCAGTGTGTAAATGATTATTGGAGCAAGTTATGTGAGTCCATTCAAAATGCACATGATAAGGGAAATATCAGAAGCATGCATGAAGGCATAAAGGACGCCTGTGATTCAATGATCAAAAGAGGTGCACCTCTGGAAACCTTGACTGGAGAAATCATCACTGATAAGAAACAGCAGATGGACAGATGGGTAGAGCACTATTTGGAGCTTTACTCAAGTGAGACCAAACTAGCAGATGCTGCCCTCAACGTCATAGAGGTCCTGCCAACTCTTGACCACCTGAACACACTTCCCACCATAACAGAAGTTAAGTGTGCTATAAATGAGCTTGCATCTGGCAAGGCTCCAGGTAAGGATGGGATTCCAATAGAGGTTATCAGGAGTGGGCAAGACAAACTCACTCTACAGATCATCCAGCTAATAGAGCTATACTGGCGAAAAGGACAAGTCCCACAGGATTTCAAAGACTCAAGCATCATAACATTGTACAAGAACAAGGGCGATCGAAGCGACTGTAACAATTATAGGGGTATCTCACTTCTGTGTATTGTTGGGGAAGTATTTGTCAGAATTATTCTGCGTAGACTTCAAGTCCTGGGAGATCAAGTCTACCTCGAATCACAGTGTGGCTTCTGACAGAACCGGTCTACCATTGATATGATATTCTCATTGCGACAAATGCAAGAAAAATGACACGAAAAGAATCAGCCACTATTTATTGTCTTCATCGACCTCACAAAGGCATTTGATTTGGTCAGTCGTGAGGGTCTGTTCAAGGCACTAAACAAGATTTGCTGCCCACCAACTCTTCTGTCCATTGTGGAATCGTTCCACACAGGCATGAAGGGTATAATCAAGCCTGATGGTGCAACTTCAAAAGAGTTTGAAATCAAGAGTGGAGAATGGTGCACTTCTTTTGATCATTGGACCACAAGCTTTCTTTATCCCTTCATACATGCTTCTGATGTTTCCCTTATAACGTGCATTTTGAATGGACTCAGATAATTTGATCCAATAGTCGTTTGCACACTGCCTGACAGCCTTTTGCACATCCTTCCTAGCTTGCTTCAGCTCACTAAGAGTGTTACGCGTTGTTCTTTCCTTGTGTCTAAAGAGAGCTATCTTCTTCTTATCAATCAAGGGCTGCAGTGTCTGGCTGTTTGCCGCACACCAGTCCTACCTCTTATGATCCACAGTGCCGTAAACCCCTACGGCAATTGTATAAAGAGTTTCCTTAAGTTTACCTCAATTTTCATTTACTGTACAATTTTATGGTGTATCAGTGAAATCGTCTTCAAGTTGCTGTTGAAACTCAAGGCGCTTTTCAGGATCGTGAGAGTTGTTAATATTAATCCTGGGGCTAGATTTGTGTTTCGCTGTGTAGATTCTCTTTGGTCTCAGTCTAACACTTGCAACAACCAAAGAATGATCCGTATCACAGTCAGTACTGTTGTAGCTTCGAGTCAATGATGTGTGGTTCAGATGTTGTTTCGGTGTGATGATGAATTCCAGCTGGTGCCAATGGCCGGATCTTGGATATTTCCATGTGACCGTATGCAGCTCTTTAGTTTTAAAAAAGGAGTTTGTAATACATAGGTCATTTCTGGTGCAATGCTCCATCAGCCTTTGCCCATTTTCATTCATGCGACTGATGTTGTATTTTCCAAGGCACACTGGCCATGAACTCGAGTCCTTGCCCACACGAGCATTGAAATCCCCAAGCATATAAATGTACATTTTGGAACTGCCTTGATCACGGAGTCTAACTCCTCATAGAACGAATCCTTCACATCATCAGAGGAATCAAGTTTAGTTTAGTTTAGTTTAGTTGTTAGATCAATATCACGGCATACGGTTTAACCTATAAGTGCTCCGTTTTCCTCCTAACTCAAACCTGAGTCTGGAGAAACTCAGCTCAATGTACGAACTCCGTTGCATTGGCTAGGATCCTGAAATACTTTGGGTAGATTTTTAACTCGAAATTCTGCCCAGGTAGCGCCGTTAGGCTACTCTTTTTCGATTTCCAACTTCCAAGGGATTTTTTACGTGTTCAACAATACACACGGGCGTCCGATCTCACTACCCAGAGACCAGGGGAAATTTAATTACTGGAAGTCCAGGTGGATTTTTTAAATAAATCCTGGTCCTCACCGGGGCCTGAACCAGGGACCTCCAGCACTCGAGGCGGACACCATACCTCGAGACTACTCAGCTCCCGAGAGGAATCAAGTGTCGGTGCATATGCAGTAATAATGGTGGCAAAACCACAGGAAGTTGCCAAGCGCAGGGATAATAGTCTTTCATTTCCTCCTGCTGGAATTTCAATCATTCCCAGTAGCGAATTCTTCACTGCAAAGCCCACACCATGTTGCCCTTTCTCTGCCTGCCCTCTGCCCTTCCAAAAAGGTGTAATTGTTCTCCCTGAGTGACCCTTCCTGAGCGAGGTGAGTCTCTTGCAGGCCAGCAATATAAATGCTAAGACGATTGCGTTCGGCATCAATCACAGCCGTTTTTCTCATATCGTCAATATTGGTCAAATTAGTGCAAGATCCTGGACACATGGTTCTTACGTTCCAGGTTGCAAGCCGTAGCTTGAGATTTCTATTTTTCTTTTTATTAGTACCTGGTGCATTAGTTTTACAGCCTGCGATTCGGATTTTCTGGACGCAGGCAGGCTGTTGCGGATCAGCACCAAATTGGCCGGGGGCTACCCAGCTTGAGGCGGACGGTAGCTGATCAGTGACACCTGTAGGTGTCTCCCACTGTTAGAGGTAACGCGTGTCGCCCCATGTCTACGCCAACTGACAGGGACTTATAACCCGTAACAGTTGCCTCTTGCTTTGATTCCGAGACCGGTTAAGACTAGGGATGGAGTTATTGCCTCTCCATAGCACAAAGCCTGGGCTAAAATATAGAGACCAAGAGTTGCCCATGCAGCATGATGATCCCTCTCTCGGCCTGTCTAATTCACTCCAGAGGAAAGGTAACACATATACATCTCGAACAAGCCAAGCTGCAGAAGCTTCCGGATCAGCAAAGCAATGCTCTAGCTGTCCGCCTGTCGGAGCTTCTATCCTAGACCAGCTGCAAACCAAGGCTTAGGGTCTGGTCTGCCATGCCATGACATTTTGTATTTAGGTTGCATTTCCTCGCACCAGGATAAGGCTTGTACCCTCCCAATTGCGCTCTTCCGCCCGAAGCCGTTGGCACAATTGGGGTGTCGGGTCTGGTAAGCGCCGTCCAACATTCGGCGCTTACAGAAAGCAGGTAGTACCGTCTACTGTCATATGGTAGCTCAGTCATATCTGACTAAGACCAAGAAATAAGTAATAGTCTGAAAATAAATCTCTTTACCTCTAGCCGCAACAGCAGCCTACCTGTAATAGACACCTGTAATGTGACAGGCCTGTGGCTTGAGTATGACGATGATGTGGTGGCCGGATGCAGTTCCTTGACAGACCAGGCTTATGCACTAACTCTGACGTCATCGAGGAATAGGTACAAGAACATCTTCTGTGCTATCTGCAACAAGGTAGCTTGCTAACCTGCATGCGTGTCTTCTTCTTCTGCTTCCTACTTTTGCTTCCTTATTTTGATTCCTCCTTCATCTTACGCTTCCTACTTTCGCTTCTTTCTTATTCTTCTGCTTCTTACTTCTGCTTCCTTCTTCCGCTACCTTCTTTTTTTCTGCTACCTTCTTTTTTCTGCTTTCTTCTTCTTCTTCTTCTTTCTTCTTCTTCTTCTTCTTCTTCTTCTTCTTCTTCTTCTTCTTCTTCTTCTTCTTCTTCTTCTTCTTCTTCTTCTTCTTCTTCTTCTTCTTCTTCTTCTTCTTCTTCTTCTTCTTCTTCTTCTTCTTCTTCTTACTTTTGCTTCCTTCTTCTGATTCCTTCGTCTGCTTCCTTCTTCTTCTGCTTCCTTCTTCTTCTTCTTCTTCTTCTTCTTCTTCTTCTTCTTCTTCTTCTTCTTCTTCTTCTTCTTCTTCTTCTTCTTCTTCTTCTTTTCTTCTTCTTCTTCTTCTTCTTCTTCTTCTTCTTCTTCTTCTTCTTCTTCTTCTTCTTCTTCTTCTTCTTCTTTTTCTTCTTCTTCTTCTTCATCTTCTTCTTCTTCTTCTTCTTCTTCTTCTTCTTCTTCTTCTTCTTCTTCTTCTTCTTCTTCTTCTTCTTCTTCTTTCTCTGCTTCTGCAATTATTACATTAATAACAAATCCTACTGCAGTTACTTCTTCTCTTACAACAACAACAACAACAACAACAACAACAACATAAACCAGTGTAAGAGCTGCTACTACTACTACTACTACTACTACTACTACTACTACTACTACTACTACTACTACTACTACTACTACTACTACTACTATTATTATTATTATTACTACTACCACTGCCACCACTACACCTAAACTACTACTACTACTACTACGACTACTACTAGTACTACAACTACTACTGCTACTACTACAACTACTACTACTACTACTACTACTACTACTACTACTACTACTACTACTACTACTACTACTACTACTACTACTACTACTATTATTATTATTATTATTATTATTATTATCACCATCACCACCACCACTACCAGCACCAGCACCACAACCACCACCATCAGCTTTCTTCATGTGCGGACTAGCGGATACATCTATTATTATATTGTAGTGTTACTAATGTAATGATTAAGGAATACGTTTATTATTATGATGTAGTGTTATTTGTGTAAGTATTTTATTTTCTTTCGCATAACCTATTTACAGGACATCGCTGTTAACACCAGCATTTCACCGCTGTTGTTGATTTCTTGGCAAGATTACGCTCAGTAGTTTGCCATTGATTTCTGAGCGACAAGCTTACATACCCCTGTAAGTAACCCACGTGACGCGATCCGCTACTGAATCTCGCGCAGCTACGTTACCCTATGTGGATATACGGATCGCAAGGCATATGCTGGAAAGCGCCCATGTGATTGATAGAGACAGTGCCTTTCGCGTGTTGTTTAAACACAAAATACTCGCTTGTTCGCTTGATTGTTTGCAGAAGCGATAATGATCAATCTATACAAACCAATTTTGTGCAAACAGAAAGTCATGTTAGTCAGATTAAAATTACCGTGGTAGACAATTGACATTACTACGCGAACATGTGTATATTTCAGCTTGAAGGATTTATTTAGTTATTTTACATTATGTTGTGTGAATTCTGCAGTATGTACCTGACGAGATGCAGCGAAACATGCCAGCAATAAATCGTGCAATCTATTGTTTGTGGCTTCGTTATTCAAATTACGGAGAAAGTCAATAACTCCTTCGCCAGACCGGCGTGTTAGCATCAAGGAATACATTTATTATTAGTTTGTAGTGTTATTTATATAAGGACCTAAGGAATACATTTATTATTATGTTGTAGTATTATTTGTGCCGGTCTCTCTGGCGGAGGGGTTACACCACTTTCTCCGTAATCCCGTTTATCACGCAGAGTCTCGTAGCGGGCGAGAACTGGGAGCGGTTCGTCCCCCGCTTTTGACTTGCGGGATAACTGAGCCGGCCGCTCAGAAAGCAATGGCAAACTACTGAGCGTAATCTTGCCAAGAAATCAACAGACAGCTGAAAGATGCTGCTGTTGACAGCGATGTCCTGTAAAAGGATATGCGAAATTTTAAAAAAAGTATTATTTGTATAAGCATTAAGGAATCCATTTATTATTATGTTGTAGTATTATTTGTATAAGCATTAAGGAATACATTTATTATTGTGTTGTAGTGTTATTTATGAGGAGTGGCTGGTCGAGTGGCTAAGAACACCTATTTCTCCTTCAGAAGACCCGGGTTCGAATACTCGGTAACGTGTGAATTGTTTCTGTCGGTGGCAAAAAGAAAACCCTAACCTGCACAGTTCGCTGCGACTGCACTAGCCAGGCAGCCCTAATTCCCCAGGCTCAAGACACTCCCCCCCCCCCCCCCCCCCCGCCGACATTGCAAGGTACTGTAGGCAGTAAAATGATAGGTGTTGTTTGACAGTGTTATTTATGTAAGAGCTAACATGGCGGCTGCGCTAGCGAAGTTGACAGCGAACTGCGCTGGTATTGTCATGTGCACTGTCGGAAATATGGGCTCGTCGATGGCCAAAGTGAGGGAAGTACGGGCCACTTATTCTCCTTGTTCTCAACCTACAGAATGTGATGGCCCCTATCAAACCACAAGCAAATCGTTGTACACTTCTTTGGGGCGAATATTCTTTGACATCGTTATTTATGTAAAAACTGACACATACATCTACGATTATTTTGTAGCTATCTTGATGTGATATGCTATATCTCCCTATGCTATATATCCAGTAATATGATGAAATCTGTATTTATTGCAATACCAAAAAGACCAGGAGCAATAGAATGTGAAGATGTTTGTATAGTTAACCTCATAAACCATATCACTAAGCTTCTACTCAGAATCAGAAAGAAAATAAGAATGAAAATTAGTGAAGAACAGTATGGATTTGTGGGGGGGAAAGGGCACAAACAATGCAATATATACATTACGGACACTAATAGAAAGGTCAATAGAGAAACAGAAAGACATATATTTGTGCTTCATAGATTATACTAAGGCTTTTGATAAAGTAAAACATGATGAACTGATTAAAATGTTGGAAGATTTCAGCATTGATGGGAAAGATTTAAGAATAATAAAGAATATTTACTGGAACCAAATAGCAACAATTAAAATAGGAAATAAAGAGGGTAGTTACGAACAGATAAAGCTAGGAGTACGACAGGGGTGTGTCTTGTCACCAGATCTTTTCTCCCTGTATAGCGAAGTAATAATGAGAGAGATCAAAGAGATGCCAGGAATACTAGTTGGAGGTTATAATATAAATAATATACGCTATGCAGATGACACAGTATTGGTGGCGGATAATTCAACAGACCTACAACAATTATTAGACGTTGTAGTAACAGAGAGTGCAAGGAAAGGACTCTCCTTGAATATCAAGAAAACAGTAACAATGGTAATATCAAAGAAAATGGTGACACCAAAATGTGACATAGAAATAGAAGGAAAAATCCTTAACCAAGTGGATAATTTTAGATACCTAGGGGCATTTATAACATCAGATGGAAGATGTACAACAGAGATTAGGAGCAGAATAGGGCAGGCAAAAGCCGCATTTCAGAAAATGAAGAGTATCTTGTGCAATAAGTCACTATCACTGAATGTAAGAAAGAGAGTGCTGAAATGCTATGTAGAACCAGTTTTGCTGTATGGCAGTGAATCTTGGAATGTAAATGAACAAAGTAAGAAGAAATTAGAAGCAACAGAGATGTGGTTCCTGAGACGAATATTGCGAATTCCTTGGACTGCTAGAGTAACTAACAACGACTGCCTGAAACAGGCTAATGAAACTAGAACATTATATACAACAATAAGACAGAGACAAACATCTTTCTTCGGTCATGTGATGAGAAGAGAGTCATCGGAGAACATCATGACAACTGGAAAGATCGAGGGGAAGAGAGGCAGAGGCAGACCAAGAGAAATGATGCTGAATGTATTGAGACGGTGGCATGGATTAATATCAGCAGCAGAGTTGTTCCAGAAAACCAAAGACCGAGATGTGTGGAGAGCCATGAACGCCTACGCCAGATTTCAGGGTACTTGATGATGACGATGATGTCTTGACGGAGTACTACATGTGCATCTACGATTATTTTGTAACAGTCTTTATGTAGTCAGTTAGTTAGTTAGTACTAATGGATACATCTACGATGATTTTGTAGCTTTCTTTATGTAGTAGAAATAGGTACATCTTCGTTTATCTTGTAGCCGTCTTTATGTTGTACTAGTAGGTGCATCTACGATTAATTTGTAACAGTCTTTGTGTAATTCTAATAGGCACATCTACGATTATTTTGTAGCTGCCTTTATGTGTATTTTAGCAGTATTGTGTGTGGTATGGTAGGCGTATTCCCTATCAAAGGAGAAGTAAGGTTCCCCCTTTCCTTCACTAGCCTAAGGGACACCGTTGGGCACGGTGGAGTACCCGTTTAGCTCCCCCACCCCTCCTCCCCACCCCGATCAGGGGTACGTGAAGCATGAATGCAGGTGGTGGATGGAGTTGAAGAGCAACCAAAAGATAGTTGTAGGTTATGGTTTCCAGCTTCACGACGGTAGGCGGATGATCTCTTTTTATTTGGGGAAGGGGGGGGGGGGAGGGGGGGTGACAATGGCTACGGTCATCGACTAGTATGGTCACTTCTAGGAAGGAAATCAATCGCAAACTACCTTCTTTGCAGATGCCAAGAATAGCATGTACTGCAATTTCATCGATAATCAGAGAAATGGAGTAAATGGGTGCTCCATAGGAGCAGCCTCGCCCGGTAGGGGTTGTCATGTGCACCAGATGACTCCAGACCGTCGGCAGGCGACTGAGTGCAAAAGAGTATCAACATTGAAAGTAGGAACTTGGAATGTAAGACCAATGAGTGGGGATGGAAATTTGATAACATTAAGAATGAAATGTGAAGACTAAAAATTAACCTGTTAGGTATATGTGAGACTAGATGGACAGGAATGGGCATTATAACATCTGAGAAATATAAAATAATCTATTCTGGTGGAGAGAAACAACAGCGAGGAGTAGCAATTATAATGGATACAGAGAAAGAAAAAGTCGATCACAAGATATTGGACTGTATCAGACAGAGTGTTACTGGTGAAGTTGAGTGGAAGACCTTTTGATGTCAACGTAATACAAGTTTATGCACCAACGGCAGACAGTAGATTTTGACAGTAGCATTGATGAATTTTATAATGATTTAGAAAATGCCTTCAAGAAATGTAAGAATTCTGAAGTAAGTATCATAATGGGTGACGTGTATGCCAAAGTTGGAAATCAACAGGACGAATGCATAGTAGATATGGACTAGGGGAACAGAATGAAAGAGGTTGCAGACTTGTATAGTGGGCAAAAGAGCATGATGTTATTTTTGGAAACACCTGATATAAACAGCACCCAAGGAGATTATGGATACGGAGGAGTCTTGATCATAAGATCAGAAATCAGATTGATTACATTCTCACAAACAGAAGATTTCGAAATGCCTTAAAAGTCGCAAAAACTATACCAAGCGCAGACTGCTACAGCGACCATAGATTAATCTTAAGCAATATACATATAAAATTAAAGAAAGTCAAACATACACCAAGAAACACACAATTTGATTTACGGGCACTGAAGAGTGAGGAGATAAAAGATAAATTCAACGTAGAGGTAAAGAACATATTTGATGCATTGTCCCATAAAGAAATATTATTTCAAGATGTCAGCGACCAATGGGAAATATTAAAGAAATCAGTCAACCAAGCTGCAGAAACAACCATCCCAAAATTAAAGATGATAGGATGCAAGAAATGGATGACGGAAGACATCCTAAAACTCATGTAGGTACGAAGAAATAACAAAAATAACAAGGAAAAATATGAAAAGATTCACAGGAAAATTAGGAAGCTATGCAAAGAGGCAAATGAAGAATGGCTTGAGGAAAATTACAAGGAAATTGAAAACCAACACAACACCCGGAATACCAAATTAATGGACAAAAGAATTAAAGCCATCACTAACAAAAGAATACACACACATAAACGAGTTGCCTAAAAACCAAAGATGGCAAAATCGTAATAGAAAGAGATCTGATTTTACATGTGTGGTCAGATTATGTGATAGACCTCTAAGATGATACAAGAGAAGAACAATATGATAATCGGAATAATAATGAAGGACCATCAATTTTGAAGATGAAAGTTCAGAATGCTCTTAACCACATGAAAACTAACAAGACCCCGGGTACAGGTAACATCACAACAGAACATAAATGATTAATGCCCTAGAAGAATATGGAATAGACCAAGTCACCAGACTGCTGAATGCAATATATGATACTGGAGATATACCTCCTGAATTATGTAATTCTGTATTTATTGCAATCTCGAAGAAATCAGGATCACTGGAATGTGATCAACATCGAACAATTAGTACAATGAGCCACATCAGGAAGATTTTGCTGTGAATTATCATGCAGAGAGTTAGTAAGGAAATACAACCCGAAACAGGAGAGGAACAATGTGGGTTTGTAGAAGGCAAGGGTACAGTAAATGTTGTGTATATACTGTGAACAGTAATTGAACGTTCTATAGAAGTAAACAAAGATCTATATCTTTGCTTTATTGACTACACAAAGGCTTTCGATAAAGTGAGACATGTCGACATGCTAAGGATGCTTGAAGATCTCCAAATTTATGGAATAGACCTTAGACTTGTAAAAACATATATTGGAAGCAACAAGCTGCCATCAGAATTGATATTGATAAAGGTCAATATCAGCCTATTAAAATAGGAGTGTGATAGGGATGTGTAATGTCTCCAGATCTTTTTTTCCCTGTACAGTGAACATTATTTTCAGAAATATAGAAGATATGGAAGGAACCAACATTGGGGAACGATACATCAATAACATTAGGTATGCAGATGATACAGTCTTGATTGCAGGCAACGAACAGGACCTGCAACATTTAGTAGATGCGGTTGTTGCACACAGTGAACAACTAGGGTTAGAAATGAATAGTAAGAAGACGCAGATTATGGTCGTCACTGGGAAGAAGGAAATACCACAATGTTATATACGAGTAAATGGGCATATTCTTAAGCAAGTGAATCGGATACAGTTATCTCGGAACAGTCATACCATCTGATGGGAGATGCCTTGAAGAGATTAGAACAAGAATTGCCTTTGCAAAGGTCATCATCATCATCAAGTGCCGTGCCAGCTGGCGTAGGCGTTCATGGCTCTCCACAGATCTCGGTCTTTGGTTTTCTGGATCAACTCTGCTGCTGATATTCCTCCATGCCACCGTCTCAATACATCCAGCATCATTTCTCTTGGTCTGCCTCTGCCTCTCTTCCCCTCGATCTTTCCAGTTGTTACGATGTTCTCCAATGCCTCTCTTCTCATCACGTGACCGAAGAAAGATGTTTGTCTCTGTCTTATTGTTGTATATAATGTTCTAGTTTCATTAGCCTGTTTCAGGCAGTCATCGTTAGTTACTCTGGCAGTCCAAGGAATTCGCAACATTCGTCTCATGAACCACATCTCTGTTGCTTCTAATTTCTTCTTACTTTGTTCATTTACATTCCAAGATTCACTGCCATACAGCAAAACTGGTTCTACATAGCATTTCAGCACTCTCTTTCTTACATTCAGTGATAGTGACTTATTGCACAAGATACTCTTCATTTTCTGAAATGCGGCTTTTGCCTGCCCTATTCTGCTCCTAATCTCTGTTGTACATCTTCCATCTGATGTTATAAATGCCCCTAGGTATCTAAAATTATCCACTTGGTTAAGGATTTTTCCTTCTATTTCTATGTCACAATTTGGTGTCACCATTTTCTTTGATATTACCATTGTTACTGTTTTCTTGATATTCAAGGAGAGTCCTTTCCTTGCACTCTCTGTTACTACAACGTCTAATAACTGTTGTAGGTCTGTTGAATTATCCGCCACCAATACTGTGTCATCTGCATAGCGTATATTATTTATATTATAACCTCCAACTAGTATTCCTGGCATCTCTTTGATCTCTCTCATTATTACTTCGCTATACAGGGAGAAAAGATCTGGTGTCAAGACACACCCCTGTCGTACTCCTAGCTTTATCTGTTCGTAACTACCCTCTTCATTTCCCATTTTAATTGCTGCTACTTGGTTCCAGTAAACATTCTTTATTACTCTTAAATCTTTTCCATCAATGTTGATATCTTCCAACATTTTAATCAGCTCATCATGTTTTACTTTATCAAATGCCTTAGTATAATCTATGAAGCATAAATATATGTCTCTCTGTTTCTCTATTGACCTTTCTATTAGTGTTCGTAATGTATAAATTGCATTGTTTGTGCCCTTTCCTTCCACAAATCCATACTGTTCTTCACTAATTTCCATTTTTATTTTCTTTTTGATTCTTCTCATTATTATTCTGAGTAAAAGCTTCGTGATATGGTTTATGAGGTTAATTGTACGAAAATCGTCACAATCAATTGCTCCTGGTCTTTTTGGTATAGCTATAAATACAGATTTCAGCA
This sequence comes from Cepaea nemoralis, assembly GCA_014155875.1. Lineage (NCBI taxonomy): Eukaryota > Metazoa > Mollusca > Gastropoda > Stylommatophora > Helicidae > Cepaea > Cepaea nemoralis. The sequence goes on along the minus strand of JACEFZ010024956.1, from coordinate 19,415 downwards.
TATCACTGGGTAAATATCCACTACTGTAAATATCATTCAACATTTTGGTTAATATATCTACTCCAAATTCTCCCAACACTTCTAATTCTTCTATTGTGATTTCATCTGGCCCAGCTGTTTTTCCTTTTTTCATATGTTTCATAGCGTCAGTGACTTCTTCTTTCAGAATAGGTGGACCTTCTAAGTTACTATCTTCTGTTAATTCTTCCCTTTCTCCGTCATATAATTCTCTTATATACTCATTCCACCTCTTCATTATAGCACCTTCCTCTAATAATATCTTTCCTGTTTTTAATTTCAAACACCCTGTATTTATTCTTATTTTTCTTCCTGTAAGCTCACTGATTTGTCTGTACATATTTTTTGTATCATTAATGGAATTTAATTCAATTTTTTTGCATTGCTCGTTTAACCAACTTTCTTTAGCCTTCCCACATTTATCTTTTATTTCTTTATTTATCTTAGCGTATTCTTGTTTGTCATTTTTACTCTGTTTTCTTTTGTCCATCAGTTTTAAGATTTCTTCATTCATCCATTTTTTCTTAGCTATTTTGCCTCTCTCCGGTAATACTTCTTTGCTAGTTTGATGAATGGAGTCCCTTAACATTTCCCATTGTTCATTTATATTCTGTATTTTAGCTATCGCATTGTACCTATTTTTCACAGTCACTCTGTATTGTTCTTGCAGTTCTTTATCTATTTTCAGAACCTCTTTATTAAGTCTCATGTTCTTAACCATTTTTTTCCCTCTCTTTAATCTTACCTTTATTTACAAAGGTAGCCTTTTGCAAGATGAAAAACATAATGACCAATAAAAAGATATCAAACGAAACGAGAAAATGAGTGAAGAAGAGCTACATAGAATCTGTACTTTTGTATGGATGTGAAGCGTGGACAATAAGCAGTCAACCTGAAGAACACCTGATGGCTGTGGAAATGTGGTTTCTGAGGAAAATGCAAAGAATACCATGGATAGACAAAAATACCAATGAACAGGTCCTTCAAGAAACAAATGAAGATCGTAAACTGATTAGAGTCATTAGACGTAGACAGTCAGAAGTTTTGGGCATGTTATGAGAAGAAATGAAATGGAGAACTTGGTGACAACTGGCAAGATCGAAGGGAAGAGACCAAGGGGAAGACTGAGCAGTAAATACTTGGATGGCTTGGCCACGTGGCATGGTCGAGACAGGAACACGGAGCTGATCCACGACTCTGGTGATCGAGTGAGATGGCAAAACATGACCACCCACGCTTATCGGTATGGCACATGATGGATGGATGGTCTTTATGTAGTACTAGTAGGTGTCATCATCATCATCATCATCATCATCATCATCATCATCATCATCATCTTCCACTTCTGCCGTCAAGCCTCGTGGGGAGGAATTATTTGCGTTCCAGCGCCCGGTGGACGGCACTGGATAGTGTCATTCCGTGTGGTTGTACAACGTCTCTGATGTTGTCAATCCATTTTCTTCTTGGACGTTCTCGTGGTCTCGTCGCAGATGATCTTTGATGTAAGGCCAGTGATGGTAGTTGCTGATGTTGCTAGTAGGTGTACCTACGATTATTTTGTAACAGTTTTTATGTAGTACTAATAGGTACATCTATGATTATTTTGTAACAGTCTTTATGTAGTACTAGTGGATACATCTACGATTATTTTGCAGTTGTCCTGATGTAGTACTAATAATTACATCTACGATTATTTTGTAAGAGTCTTTATGTATTTCTGATTGGTACATATACGATTATTTTGTAACTTGTTTATGTAGTAGTACCAATGGGTACATATATGATTATTTTGCAGTTGTCTTGATGTAATACTAATAGGTACATTAATAATTATTTTGCAGTTGTATATATGTAGTGCTCGCTCCCTGGTCTAGGGGTTACACGACTTTCTCCGTAATCCCGTATACTGTCGTGAGTAACGTGACGTGTGCGAGAAGTTGTAGTGATTCTCTCCGCGTCGGTAACTTGCGGGGTATGTAAGCCGGTCTCTCAGAAAGCAATGGCAAACTACTGAGCGTAATCTTGCCAAGAAATCAACAATCAGCTGAAAGATGCTGATGTTGACAGCGATGACCTGTAAAGGATATGCGAACAATATATATATATATATATATATATATATATATATATATATATATATATATATATATATATATATATATATATATATATATATATATATAGTACTAATAGGTACATCTAAGAGTATTTTGCAACCTATATAATCGGCATTCCTGATTTGTTAAAATCGACGTATTAACAAGCGTTCACTTCTGCAATTTTAATTTTGTCTTATTATCTGCAACTTTCAAAATTATTTTTCCCGCTCACAAGGACCACCCAAAAGTCAGTAAATGCCAGGGTGGACAGAATAACTCTAATCCCGTTCCACCGATAATTGTCCCGCCATACTCAATCCTGTTCAGTCTCCGTCGCAAGTGGCCTACCACAGATGAGAACAAGGTAGTGGGAACATGTAATACAACAGAGTGGCCTAGTCCTGATGTGAGTACATGTTTGCTGTTGTTCTATGAGGTTTGGTTAGCGAAGTTTGGATGTTTTACCATCATCATGTGTCATGCCAATAAGTGTGGGCGACCATGTTTTGTCATATCACACGATCGCCAGAGTCGTGGATAAGCTCTGTGTTCTTGTTTCGACCATGCCACGTGGCCAAGACATCTATATATCTAAATCTCTGCCTCTCCCGTCTTCTTTCCCCTTAATCTTGCCACTTAACACCAGGTTTTCTATTTTATATCTTCTCATAACGTACCAAAATTATTTGACAATATGCATCTAATTTCTCTAATCGGTTTACGGTTCTCGTCTGCTTCTTATAGGACATGATCATTGGTTTTTCTGCCTGTCCATTGTATTCTTTGCATTTTCCCCAGAAAACGTCATTTACACTGCCATTATATGTTTTTCAGCTTGTATGCTTATTGTCAATGTTCAACATCCGTATAACAGTAAAAAATGTGTGGTGTGGTGTAATTTGTTGGTTCATGATCCTTCTCTTAGATGTTAAGACATTCATTCATTCAGTAGCATGTCTTTTGCAGAACCTCGCTCCCATAACAATCTTCCGGAAAACCTCTCGATCATAAGGAAGCAAGATGTCGCTCGTCAAGTACACCCATCTGGAGATTATCCGATATATCCTGCACCCATCTTCTCGTTGTCATCCCTCTTTCTCTCTTCCCAAGCATATACCTCTCCAATACTGTTCTCTCCAAACTTTCGTGACGTTTCAAGTGACCAAAGTATTTCAATTTTCTTTGTTTTATCGTCTTTAATAGCCAAACTTCTTCAATATTCAGCTCTTGAAGTATGGGTGCATTTGTTCATTTCTTTATCAAAGATATTCTTAGAACTCGTCTATAACATGTACATTCAAAGGTATTTATGCGCTGTTCATCTTGTTTAGTAAGTGTTGTCACGGGACCACTGGAGTTAACGATCAGATGATAGATTTACAGAGACAGCTACAACTTTTTGTTGATGGGGGGGGGGGGGGGGGGGGGCACTTCCATCGGATCAAACGAAACCAAAAGTCCTTGAGATTTCCCCAAGACACAGGAAAATTGTCGGCATGTTATTTTGCCCGAATCGCAAGATGAAAGGGAAAGCGCCGTCTTGATTTGGATGCCGCTAAGACCACCTGTTGACGTCACTCGGACAATCCCCGACTGTAGGAAACATAACTTATTTGCCGCCAGTGTGAAAAATGGAATCAAACTAGACTGAAGTGTTTGGCTAGCTCTGTTCTAATTTAGAAAGAATCTATTGTGTTCTGTGTCAATTAAAGTTGATGAACATGTGTCTTTCATGGCAATGTGTAGATTCAATTCAGGATAGAGCTGATGTACATAAGGTATTCACTAGACAGCGTTTAGGTATAAGTAATGTAGGATAGTCTAGTGATAGATAGAGTGTAGGACTTAATCATAGTGTTGTTACTTTGTGGTTAGGTATTCTAGGAGTATCGGCGACAGTAGACAATCGCGTTGTTAAACTAACTAGTGTGAGATGTCAATTAGCTCAGCTGGTTGAGAATAATGTAGTGGGATGATATTTAGAGAGATTGAGGATGGTTGGGGGATGGGGGAAATGTCTAATGGTGGGATCTTCCAGTGGGGTGTCTACTGGCGTTCTGCACGTCGCCTTTGGTCTTTCCTTGTCTTACCCTAACTCAGACCGAGGTGATGAGCTCCTCTGCCCCATGACATAGTTTAGTTCACTGTTATATCTGAGTGCGGCCGTCGGTCTGCACTCATCTAATAGGGGTCAGTATCAGGTTGCTCTCACCTGGTGTGTTCTCTCTTTCACAGGTTCCACTCCGGTTATGAAGAAAACAAGCTGAACATTCACTGTTTAAGATTCTGGATGATTCAGTGAAGGAGGTTTTATTCAGCGGCTTTTGCTCTGGGCCCATAATCAAGAGGGTCTGAAGGAACATGGCTCTGTTGAGCAGAAACAGATAACTATCTGGAAATGACTCCTTAGTGATAGGGTTCACGGAAGTTGAGTGAAATTATTGTCCATACCACATGTAAAAAGAACAATATGGGTTATAAGGGGAACAGGAACAACGAACATTGCGTTCTTCTCAGTTATTAGATTCCTGTGGAACTGTAATCATTAACTGTGTAATCGCGAAACTCTAGAACATTTAGGAATGAATCATTTTGTTTCAAGTGACAGTGATCCGTGTTTTCACGATACAGGGATTGTTAAATCTCAGAATGGTAAGGGACATTTAGTAACATTGTGTGTGATCGACTCAGGATCAGTATTGGACTATATCCGTGATTGGTGACCAGGTATTTGGGTTATCAAAGAGCTACTGGAGGAAGTCAACATCTGGCAGGAGGGACACATCGTTTGGTGAGGTCATTGTGTGCTGAGCTATGATGATGCTGTGTGGCTATTACCGGGATGATCAGACTTTGCTCCTGAGCTGTCCGGTCTGATTCTGCAGAGACACTAGAGTATACGACATACATTCTACACATACACCTCGCATATACATACACTTTTCTTCATTAAATTAAATTGTTATTAATTTTTTGAAGCTAGAGTTGTGTAGTATGTTGTTTTGGGGAAGAATGAGAGGGGGCATTATCCAGTGGTGAGTGGTGAGAAAGAAAGAGGTATCCAGGGATTGACGGGGTGTTGTGGACGGAATCTAGTGGATTCTCCAGAATAAAAATATGGGGTTAAAAAGAATGTGGGTGTTGATTCCCTTCACCCCAGGGACGACACTATAAATACATCCACAACAAGTGTCCAGGTCACACAGGCGTATGTTGCAATGGGATTGATGCATGCTATTAAAAATCTAATTTTTGTAATTCTATCTGCCCCACTCCACAATTTATTCAGTTGTTTTAGCCTTTGAAGAGCAATAGATATTCGTCTTTTAATTTCTTTCATTGTGTCACCATTGTTGGTAATCAATGACCCAAGATATTCGAAGTTTTCCACCACATCCAATTTTTCCTCATTTAACATATATTCCTTTCTCCATAATACTGTTATCTGCATGCATTATCTTTGTTTTTGCTATGTTAAGATAGAAGTTGTGATTGTCACTATTCAATTGGGTTGAGGCTATTAGGTTTTCTATACCATTCTGTGTTGTGGATAGTAATACTGTATCATCAACATATCGAATCTCTAGGTATGTCATGACCACCGATATTTAGGGCATCATATTGCTCCTTGTTTATATCATCTCTGACATTTCTCATTATATTTTCGGCGTACAGGTTAAACAAATAGGGTGGCAGCACAAAGACCTGACGGACTCCTTGCTTGATGTCAAACCTATCTGATGTCTCGCCATCAATTCTAACCACTGCTTGTTGGTCTAGATAGCGCATTTTTATGAGTTGTGATAGACAGCCAATATTCCTCATGATTTCCCAAAGTTTCTGATGTTGTACACAGTCAAATGCCTTTAAATAATCCACAAAACATGAGAATAGGTTTACATTAAATTCTCTGCACTTCGTTATTATTAAACGCATCTTGAGTATGTGATCTCTTCTTCCTCTTTTTTTGTCTAAATCCAGCTTGAACCACGTTAATATTTTCTTCCATTACCTAACGAAGTCTTCCCATTATGATTTGTAGAAGAATTTTACTTGCATGACTGATCAGGGCAACAATTCTATAGTTGGTGCATAATTTCAGGTTGCCCTATTCAGGTATTAGAATGAAGATAGTTCTCTTCCAATCTTTGGGCCATATACCATATTTCCATATCTTTTTACACAATGCGTGATAGATTTGTATGCTTTCTTCTCCTCCCATTTTAATTAGTTCAGCTGGTATCTCATCACACACTGGTGATTTACCATTCTTCAGGTTCTTTATTGCCCATGAAATACTATCTAATGAGGGTTCGGGTTCTGTCTCTGCTGTCATTGGTTCATCTATCTCATTAATACCCTCATTGTCATTCATATCATACATTCCACTGCAGTATTTCTGTCATCTTTCTAGAATTTGTCTAGATTCTGTTAAGGTATTTCCCAATTTGTCACTTGAGTATTTCGTAATCCAGTCTTATGATATTGCTCTTTTCGGTTACAACAATCTTGTATATATTGGGTTTGGCCCTTTCTTTTATTTCTCGAGTTAAAGATTTATACTTCATCCTGCTGTTATCGGATGCACATCCTGTCTGTTTCATTTTCCTGGGTTGTTTTATTAATTATAACGTGTCTGATGTAATCCATGCCTTATGTTGTTTTTTTTCTTGGTCGGAATTAAATCTTTGGCTGCAGTTATCAAGATATCTCTAGCTTGTACTGCCAGTTAATAAAGTGTCAGTTCCTCCAGTATAGATGTCTAAACCCAAAAACGATTCTTCACTTCTACGTTTTATGCATTTGGTATATTTGTGAGATAAAAACGAAGTGGCCTTGGTCCTCCGGTAAGTTTTTTTTTTTTGTTTGTTTTTTGTTTTGAGATTTACTTTCACATCTGCTTCTAATAACTGATGATCTGTATCATAGTCTGCACTTCGTAAGATTTTTGCGATGTTATGCTTGATCTCCATCTTTTTTGTATTAAAATATAATCTATACGGTAGTTCTGTCCGGGGTCTTCCATGTGAAGAGTCTTCTTGGGTGTTGTTTAAAAAGTGTGTTGGCTATCGTTAACTCAGTTTATGTACAAAATTCAATTAATTCGTCATCTGCATCATTTCTATTTCCCAATCTAAATTTTCCTCATGTTCATCTCTTCCTGTCCACACTTTTGCATTAAAATCTCTCATTATTATTGTTATATCATTATGACCAATCTTATGTAATGTGTCAAAATCTGCTTCATAAGTGATGTTGAATGAAAGAATGTATGAGAGGAAATAGAGAAGAAGGGCAGAATGTCAGACGGGCCTGCGTGCCCAATTCTTAACCTTTTGAAAATAAAGACTTTCGATCGTTGTCTTGCAGTGTACTTTAAACACTTTCAATGTTAATGGATAGAAAAGCTTAACCCGTGTGTCAAAGGAAACAATGAAGATAAAATCTGCTTCTGAAGATGACCAAAAAAAAAATAAATAAATAAACAAAGAAAATAAAGCAAAAAAGTTAGTTGCATATCCTTTTCATGACGTCGCTGTCAACCCCAGCATTATTTGGGCTGTTTGTGATTTCTTGGCACAATAACTTTAAGTAATTTGCCATTGCTTTCTGAAAAGACCGGCACTCATACAATTGCATGAAAACAGCGCAAGACGGTCTGATTCCACCTCGCCTGTTTTTCGAACACGAATAATAGCTCGTGGCCCCAGAGATATATCCTTCTGAACATTGATGGTCATCAAACTTTGATCACACCACACATCACACACCACACACCACACATCATAAACCAGACATCACACATCACACGCAATACATCACACTAAACACATCACACAATAATACATAACACACTACATATACACCACACATAACACATCACACATCACACATAAAACATCACACACCACGCATCACACATCACACATAACACACCACACAACACACATCGCACATAATACATCACACACACAAAAAGACATCACATACCATACATCATACACCACACATCACACATAACACATCACTAATAACACATCACGCATAATACATCACAAACCACACATCACAAACTTCACATCACACTTAACACATCACACATGAAATACCACTGTCACAATGTTATTGACAGACAGAATTGGCGATGGTTATGTCCAGTGGTATGTCTGTATGAGCACTCTGCAGGTATACTTATAAACAGCTATAGACACTGGATAACACAGCTGTCGCGCACATAATTTTATTGATTATGATGAGGCATGATGAAAACATGACACCATTCCCAGAAACCACATTGGTACAGGTAATTAATCAATACTGTCTTCGATATGCCTTGTGACAGAACTAGTCGCCTCGGACTCTTTCCCGTGTCCGAACTCAACTGAATGTCTGGCTAAGTTTCCTCCTTAGCCCAGACATCGAATAACTGGCTAGTTTCCTTTACGTAGCCTAACATCGAATTGTTGGCTAGTTTCCTTAACGTAGCCCAAACACACAGAACTCCAAGTCTCCCTCACTTAGTCCCAGACTCATTTGTCCTTCAATTTGTCAGACTTCTCTCTTTATTCCCTCTTCCCGGGACCACCAAAGAGACACCATTTAACTTCTGCTCGTATTCACCACTTCCACTGCAAATACCATTCTAGATTTCCTTTTATTCAACCCACTCTCTAGTATGTTCTTCTCTACCCCTGGTGACATCTCTGTGATATAACCCTCCATTGTGTTTGGGGCTCAGCCATTGTCTTGGGTTTTCTCCTCACCCTCGCTGACCCCACATCCGTATTTCTCCTATCTGATCCCTGTAACCTTGATTGTTCTATTAAATTCTTAGCCTCTACCTCTCCCTGCCTTGACGTAAAAACACACACGTTACAACCACACATGACACATAATAAATCACACATCACACACCACACATGACACACCACACATCACAATCCACATACCACACATACACATCACACATAACACATCACATATAACACATCACACACAACATATAAACATCACACACCACACATTTCACAACACCCATCACACACCTCACACCACACACCACACATAACACATTACACACCAAACATCTCAAAAAACAGATCACACACCAGACATCACATATAACACACCACATCACACATTACACACCTCATACCACACATCACTTAGCATACACGTGGACAGCCTCCAACCGCAGCTCACTCAGGAGTATTTGCTTAGTAGTGGTCCTCACGATATTGGACACAGCGTCTTTGCGTGTCCGGCTTTAACAACAGGAGAGCGATTCTGTCATCAACGTCAAAAACTCAGAGCACTTTGTATGTAATAATACAAGAGCTGACAAACACTTGCACGTATCACTACATGGAACAACACAACAGCTCATGAACACTTGCACGTATCACAACATGGAACACTACAATAGCTGACAAACACTTGCATGTATCACAGCATGGAACAACACAATAGCTGAAGAAAACTTGCATGTATCACAACATGGAACAACACTACAACTGATGAAGACTTGCTTGTATCACTTCCTCCGAAGTCGGAGAGTGGCTGCCTGTACGGCGAGGAACCACCAGTCTGCACACCAATAAGCCAGACATGGGACAACGGATACTCACGCAAACCTCAGGTCCTGTATGGCATCACACTGATCTTGGACAACAGGATGCCTTCATCCGGCATACATGACTTCGCGTTGGAGCTCAAGCCAACGAACACAAACAAGCAAGCAAGCTTGTATCACAACATGGAACAACACAACAGCTGATGAACACTTGCATGTATTACTACATGGGACAACACAACAGCTGATGAACATATGCATGTATTACTATATGGAACAAGACAACAGCTAATGAACACTTGCATGTATCACTACATGGAACAACACAACAGCCAATGAACACTTGCAATAAACACTATATGGAACAACACAGCAGCTGATGAACACTTGCAATAATCACTATATGGAACAACACAACAGCTGATGAACACTTGCATGTAGCACTAGATGCTATATGACACATGGCTGGAATCACAGCATTATACCAACGTGTGTGTAATAAGGATTCAATGAGCATGATTCGGAAGGTCGAAGCTGGATCTGTACGTAGACAGTGGACCGAGTCGCTGCGGAAGTCTGTTGTCCATAAAGTCACCTTTATCTTCGTCCTGGGACATGCGGGAGTCGAGGGAAATGAACGAGCTGATCCGGCTGGCTCTGCACCCCCTGTAGATGGCCAGCCCATGGATCGTGCCGATGTTACTAACGTCCTTAATGATATGTTGAGAACAGAGGAATTTGACGTCGGTGAATCCACAACGCTGTCCAAGATGAAAGACTTGGGAGTAAGAATTGGCCCTCCAGACGCGAGAGGTACATCGGGAAAACGAGGTGCCTCGTCAACCAACACAGAACGGGCACTATTATATACTGGACGCTGATGCATATGCTGGGGGAGGGGGAGGATCTGAGCACCTATGGACCAGTCCAGAGTGCAATGAAGATACCCCAACTGATAACTGATAACTGATAACTATATGACTTAGGCCCAAGAGCGACACCCGAGACTCACCAATCTCAATAACCTCACTAGAAATATTGACTATAAAATCCATGTTCGTTATTGTTGTATTGAGAACAATAATGTCACGATGATTGCGTCAGATTCACATTGTGTGGGCGTCCTGTCATCTGTGTTTACAGGGGGGGTGTATTCCGGTACGTTGTTCCCGTGGGAAGATTCTCATTGACGGCAACTGCAGTACGGCTGTGACCCAGATAACAGGCCTGGGGTATAGGCTACAGTTATGGTTCTTGCCGGAATTGGACAACACAACAGAGATCAGATATACCATAGATAAGCCACTTTCAGAATATGTCCTTGACACGTTCTTTTACAGGGTGAGTTTGTACAACTTCAAGTCAGTGTCTACCACTCGGTACTTTGAAAGATGTTATATTAAGTGAAGATATACATTGTTTTCTATTCTGTTCTATTCTATTCTATTCTATTCTGGTGCAGTCTATTATATTCTCACATATTCTATTCCATTCTATTCTACTGTATTATATACTATTCTGTTATGTTGTGGTGTTTTCTTTTGTGTTCTATTCTATTGTCCTCCCCGTGTAGACAACAGTTTGTGGTCCACATACGCCGCTAAGCCTGGGAAGGAGTTGAAGTGGTAACCTTGAGCCGATTGTGCACCTGGAAAGCTTTGAGCAGGTATAGTTTACCCTTGACATAACCTACCTGTCTGATCCCTGTCTTCTTGTAACGATATCATCTAAGCTTCCTGGGCTGTGGGTACACAGCGGTAGATAATTGGGCATCAAGCTCACAAGATATGATGAGGTGTGATGACAGCGATGTGTGCCAACCAGTAGGTGGGAAATTAACTTCAATGTCAACGTAACAAGGATCCAGTCGCTTGGTGTGTCTTTGGCTAACTTGGTGCGGTCAGTAGGGGATAATTGAGTCAGCATGTCCAGACACAGCAGCTCACGTTGGTGAGTACCTTCTGTCGTGTCTCCACCTTACAGTCGTAGATGGGATCCCTTCTGTCGTGTCTCCACCTTACAGTGGTAGATGGGATCCCTTCTGTCGCGTCTCCACCTTACAGTGTTAGATGGGATCCCTGTAGCAATACTCCCTGAGGTGAGGAGAACTGATGCCACATCTTAACTACGGGATGTCTTCAAACTGGGAAATATGTGTATTCAATCTACTATACTCCACCATCCTCTGGATACCTATCTCTCTTTCAATCACCCAATGGACGTTACCCTATCACACTCCGTTCTGAATGCATGACGAAAATCTAGCATCTATATATGGCAACGAGGATATATGGCCGCGGGGATATATTCATCCCACCTATCGGGTTGTTCTTGGACAAGTTTCCAGAGCATCGTCATCAACGTCCTGTTGAACCTCTCCACTTGTCCTTTCGCTTGAGGGTGGTATGGACTGGTGTGAATGTGGCTGGTGTTAAATATCCGGAAGACCTCTTTCATTAATTTCCCACAAAACTGACCCATTGTCCAGTTAGGATCTGATTGGGAAACCCCAATCTTGTAAAGGCCACCATGAGTGCGCCGGCCACTCTCTTAGAGTCTATCGTGGCCAGCGGTATGGCCTCACGCCACATTGACAGCAGTCCACCATCGTGAGGATATACATGTTCCTCTTCCTAGTCCGGGGAAGAGGACCTATGATATCGATGGCCACTCTCTCAAACGGAGAGTTCATTACAGGCATATCGCCCAATATCACCGGTGCTGTCCAGTGTTTCGGTGCCACCCTCTGGCACTGGGGGCAGGACTTCACATACCATCGCACATCGACGGTAATTCCTGGCCAGTAATAATGGCAGAAAATCCATTGAAGCGTCGCTCCGACACCCATATGTCCGCTAAACGATATGGTGTGCCCGATATGAAGGATTTGGGGACAGTAGTCCTTCGGTATCACCAACTGCCCATGCAGTTTATCTCCCCTTCCGGCTCTCCGGTAGAGCAGCTGGTCCTTCATATAGTACTGAACCTGTGTGGATGGATGAGCACTTCTCTGCAGCTTCTTGTAGCAAGGACCCAAAGTCGCGTCCTGGCTCTGGGTAGTGCGCAATTCCCCTGGCAATGGGTTAGAGATTATTGTACCTGTCTCTTACTTTCCCAGATGCTACCGTGTCTGTATCGCACCTATGTGGATGGGTTCTTTGGGCATCACTAGGACACATATCTGCCCCCCCCCCCAGTATTACGGGAAAGATGGGGTCGAGTAACATAGCCGCTTTAATCGTGGCCGTGATATACCTTGACCTGAACTCAACCTAGGCGATCGGAAAAGTCATGGCCACAGCACTCTTCATCGCCGGATGTATCTCGGTTTTCTCCCCTGTGAGTTGTTCTGGACCACCAGACTGGCAGCAATTACGGCCTCAAATTGCAGGCCAGTGTCGTATAACCATTCCACTTGTTGACTATTCACCTCGATCAACTCCACCACAGATTGTCTCTAATGAGCCAGAGTCTCTTCGACGACCTCGACCTTTTTGGTGGAATCCGACTTTGGTTTCACTAGGCAGGCTGTGAAGTGAGATTCCTTCGCCTTAGCTTTGCAGACCCTCGTATTGTGAGTGGAATACTTGCACATCTTACACCATGTATCATACCACCTCTTTTTCGGGGGATATTTATGTGGGATCTTGCACCCAGACTTCGTCTTCTCTGGGCTCTTCTCTGAAAACTCCACCGTCTTCTGTTGAGTGTCTTTATTCTTCTTCTTGTCAAATTTATCCAGACCCTTAGAACTATTTGGGTTTGCTTCACCTGCCTCCCCATTTACTAATACATACTGTTCGGCTAGCTTCGTCACTCCATCTAACCATTCTGCCCCTGTTTTCCCAAGAACGTCTTCAGCAGCTTAGACATATGCTTGCGCATCTGATCGATTATCATGAGTTCTTCGAGACTATCATAGTCCTGAGTAAACCCAGCTAAATCCATCCATTTTAAGTAAATAGGATTTAAGTCATAGGCTATACACTGCGAATAACTCACCCGGTTCTCGCTTAGCTGTCCTAAACGTTATTCTGGTACGTATATGATGTCATTTCGAAACGTTTCAACAAAGCCATTTTCAAAACGTCGTAATCGTTCTGTGTACCGGTGGTAACCTAGCATACACCGCGTACGCCGTTCCTCTCACACCTTGGGACAATTTCGGACACCATTTGTCTCTCTCGAGACCCATTGCCACAGACATAGCCTCGAATTTTTGCAAAAACTGATCTATTTTCACTTTTTCCTCCTCAAAAGTACCTAGAAGAAACTTAATGGCGTGGTAGCCATGTCTACCTAATGTAGGTGAAACAGGGAGTGAAGTTCCACCTACCGCTCCCTCAATTTCCCTACAAGCTTGTGGCTTGAGCTCGAGTTCCCGAATTCTATACTCATGCTCCATCTCAAGTTTCCTTGCCTCCAGCTTCTCCCGCTTTTGAGCCTCGCGTTTAGCTTCCAGCTTTTTAGCCTCGCGTTTAGCATCAGGCTTCTTAGCTTCTAGTTCCGCTTCCCGCTGTCTTCTATCTCTTTCTTCCTAGCGGAAGTCTCTCTCTCCACATCCTGTATATACCTCGCTAGTGCGTCACTTTCCAGGCCCATATCTAAGCCTGTAGCCAGCACCTCTGCCATATTTAGTTTGGTAGATGCCATGGTTAGAGAGTGTGAGTTAGTTGTGTGAATGGTATTACAATCAATACAATATATAGATAATCAGTACATAAATCTTATCTATAGACCACAATGCACAACACACCATAAGTAAGTCTGTCTATGTCAACAAAAGAAATAGGACTAAAGACCTCAGTAGGCTTTCTATACAGAGAACAAGATGATATGTCCTTACACCTAATAATCACCAGAGTTGAACCATAACGCTCCCGGACGAGCCACCAATGTATGTACCAACACTCACTGGGGTGAGGGGAACTGATACCACATCTTAACTACGGGATGTCTTCAGACTGGGAAATAGGTGTATTCAATCTACTATACCCCACCAGCCTCTGGATACCTGTTTCTCTTTCACTCACCCAATGGACGTTACCCTATCACATTCCGTCCTGAATACATGACGCAACTCTGGCATCTATCTATGGCAGCGAAAGTGTGTATTGTACAAATGAGGATGATGATGATGAGGATGAGATAGACCTAGCGACTGCTGGGTATGTCTAGACAAAGAAGCACCGGGGTAGCCTCAGGAAGTAGCTATCATTATAGGAAAGGTCCAGTTTCGTTGTCGGTACACAGGCCTCACCGCGTATAGTCAGTCCTACTGCCAGATCCCGTCTTTTTAGGGAGGATGGAAGGTGTGCGTTCCGAAATAACTGTTTCCTAGAACCTCTCTTCTGGGACGAATTTGAATGCCGGCCCACTCTGTTCACAATAAGTCTGAATGTCCCTAATGTGGCCGGTTAGAGAAGTGACACTCCGGCGATCACTCTCTATGAATCTCGTAGAGTGTCGTTATTGTGGGAGCACCCGCTCAGTCTCTGCTGTTACAAGTCCCTACTGTCTCTAGTGTCTCTGCACTCCGACAGAATCATGAGCCAAAGTGGTCTGGCACACATCGCTTATGGTATCTTGCCCTCTATGGCGGTTGTTCGGTCTAATGTGTTCGCGTGGTGGACAAGAACTCAACACGTATACTTGCCGTAAGGTAAGGCGATAAACATATGAAGTGGCCATGGTGAACTACAAATGGTAATGACGATAGAAAACTGGTAGCTGGCACCGTACTCTGACGTAGTAGACTCTATGGAGCAGGTACACCTTGAGATTCGTTGAGGTGTCCCCGGACTGCTGACCACGTCACTTGCCTTGGTCTCAATCACCGGAAGCGTCACCATACGTTCAACATCTCAATCAGGAGGACAACACTCGGTGAAATTTTCTTGTACCAAGCTTACCATAAGCGAGTTAACTCTCACCACCTCTCCTCAGAATTATGGATTCTTCACACAAGTGTCCAGTCTCCCTCATAAGCGGCTCTCTGGTGCCGGAGATGAACTGGGCCTAGGATCGGTCTGACCGCTCTTTGAACTGCGGCGTCTTCCCCAGATTGGAGTATAGCTTGGGCCAAGGTCGTCTGTCCTTCGTCTCGGAGGTGTCGTCCTACCCTGAAAGTCTTCTCCATGACATAGAGTTAGTGAATCATTAATAATAGTAGGCAGAATGGCCCTGAAGTAGGACCGGTGGTTGTGCATCCGAACCCCCTACTGGTTATATCCAATCTCCCTGGTTCACTTCCCAATTACCAGCCAGAGTTTATGTAGTACCGTGCCTCAGGTACCCTATATTTAAATCCAGTGTTATATACATGGCGCACTGTCCATGTAGGAGATATATACACCCCGTTCTCTTCTCCCTTGTCAGGGCCGGAGCATTTAGAATGGTGTCATTGTTCTTCGTGAACAGCATTGTCCCTTCGGTCGATTCTCCCACATTGTCCTCCTCTCCGGAATCCACTATATATTAAGCTGGCATCCTTTAAGGCATACTAACTACAAGACAGATGTGAGGAAAGTCAAGAAGAAAAGCCAGTGGTCGCTCCACCATGCGAAAACGACCTTCGACTCAAGGCACGACCTTGGAACGTCATCCGATACTTCTGTCGATACTCGCACGTTATTCGTCTCGAACGGCCGCGTTGTTAGATACCTTATTCGACCTAGTATAGGCGACGACGTATTCGACTTGCGGTCCCCCTAGTTCCGCCTTTCTGCAACGCTGGCTGCGACGAATCTCGATTTCAGGAAGCTGGAGTGTGAACTCAAATGAGAGATTTCGTTGCCTTTAAGTCAGTTAACCCAACCTAAAGTGGCTGCAAAGGAGCCCCGCGCCGCTAGGATGCTAAATATCCCTGCGTTACACTACCTGTAATTACGCGGCCCCAAAAGGTTGACGTCAGGCCCACACAATGTTACCAGTTCACACTTGACCCACTTTCCCGCACAACGATTATTACACGGCCGCCTAGCTCTATTGCGGTCGCCGACTACCGACATAACGCTAAATAAACGAAGTTACTCAACATATCTTCGAATTGCCACACAATCGGTATGCTTAAGACGATGTCAAGATCCTTCGAAACCATTGAAGAAATCATTCGGGATCCTTTCAGAAGGGATCCCTTCTGTCGTGTCTCCACCTTACAGTTTTAGATGGAATCCATTCTGTCGTGTCTCCACCTTATAGTGGTAGATGGGATCCCTTCTGTCGTGTCTCTACCTTACAGTGGTTGATGGTATCACACGACGTTCTTTATGATAAATGCGTGAGATAGTCGTTGTCTAGGTAACGATACTCCTGGTGTGTCAATTGAGCTCTCTCACTGTCTTACGCTATGACTCACCCCCGCAGTGCACATCCACCAGTCATGAAACAAGATTGAGTTGGCGCACATAATATTTTAATCCAGAAAGAACACGGACAAACTGAACATGTTTATACATCCAGAAAACACAATGTAAATCCACCGAATAAGTATATCCTCCTCACACTTAATCCGCACACATCACTGCCTTCTCAAGGCCTCCTTACTCTCGAATGTACACGACAGGTATCCAGCTACTAGCCCAGCTGGACCTCACACACGACAACCCACACAATGGGTATAGGCCTACACTCACTATCCACCCCACTCTGGGTTTTAGGCCTGCATTCAAACTCGGAGAACAACACAATCCAGGACGGAGCTCTATCCGTCCTACCTCCGCTTATATCCTTCAACTCCCGACCCGTTCGGAGTCAAAACATCAACTGTCTTCAACGACCTGACCCGCAGTCGGTATCTTCTCTCACTGACTTTCAAGTCTCCTGACTTCACACAACACTCAACTGTCTTGCGCCCCATCCACCATAGGGGTATCCACTCACACCCGCCCCATTATTTCTCAGCGTTGATTGTTTTTCTCGTAGTCCCGCTACACAGGTCACTCATCTCAATGTCAATGACCCAGGCATATGTCAGATGGGATCCCTTCTGTCGTGTCTCCACCTTATAGTGGTAAATGGGATCCCTTCTGTCGTGTCTCCACCTTACAGTGGTAGATAGGATCCCTTCTGTCGCAGAGGGCTTACGGGTGTAAATCTCCCCCAAGAGCTATACCGACGGTAGTACAGCTACAGGTCGGATCTCCCATCTCAAACAGGTCAACGGATAGGGAACCTACTACCTTGTAAGTGTGAATAAAATTAGTGGAACTGCGATCAAGCTGTGGAAATGTAAACAATATAAAATACCACATAGTAATGCACATTTACTCTCTGGGATTCATTCATCCAAGGGGAATAAAAACTGTTGTGGATCCATCTACCACCCATCATGTACCATGCCGATAAGCGTGGGCGGTCATGTTTTGCCATCTCACTCGATCACCATAGTTGTGGATCAGCTCCGTGTTCCTAACTCGACAATGCCACCTGACCAAGTATTTACTTCTCGGTCTTCCCTTTGTTCAATGCCTTCGATCTTGCCGGTTGTCACCAAGTTCTCCAAGTCATTTCATCTCATAACTTGCTAAAAAAAAAAACTGACTGCCTACGTCTAAGGACTCTAATCAGTTTACGATCTTCATTTGTTTCTTGAAGGACTTGTTCATTAATATTTCTGTCTGTCCATGGTATTCTTTGCATTTTCTTCAGAGATCACATTTCCTCAGCCATCAGGTCTTTTTCAGCTTGACTGCTCATTGTCTACGCTTCACATCCGTACAAAAGTATAGGTTCTATGTAGCACTTCATCACTCTTTTTTCTCGTTTTAATTGATATCTTTTAATTGGTCAGTATGTTTTTTCATCTTGCAAAAGGCTACCTTCGCAATGGCAATTCTTGTTTTAATCTCCTCAAAGCATCTCCCATCAGATGTTATGAGGGACGCAGAGGTGTTTCCAAGGCACCAGGGCTGGGTTCTATACTGGCCAAGACCTAATGACGCGTCCTCCCCGAGCGTCCTTGGCAACAGGTCCCTTCGGGGACCTGGCTGAAGTCAGTAGGATCGTTGAATCCTCCGATGTCGGAGAGTGTCTGCCTGCACGGCGAGGAACCATCAGTCTGCACACCACTAAGTCAGACATGGGACAACGGATACTCACGCAAACCTCAGGTCCTGTATGATATCACACTGATGTTGTCAACAGGATGTCTTCATCCGACATACAGGACTTCATGCTGGAGCTCACAGCCAGCGAACACAAGCAAGCAAGCAAGACAAGTTGTTATGACTGTTGCTAGATAACTTACCGATTCACTTGCTCAATTCTGATGGCAGCTTGTTGTTTCCAATATATGTTTTTTTTTTTACACGTTTAAGGATTTTCCCGTCAATTTGTAGATCTTCAAGCATCCTTATCATGTCTCAGTTTATCGAAAGCCTTTGTGTAATCAATAAAGCAAAGATATAGATCTTTGTTTACTTCTATAGAACATTCAATTACTGTTCTCAGTATATACAAATTATTTACTGTACCCTTGCCTTCTACAAACCCACGTTGTTCTTTTTCTATTTCAGGTTGTATTTTCTTCCTAACTCTTTTCATGATATTTCTCAGCAAAATCGTTATGTCATTATACTAATTGTTCGATGTTCATCACATTCCAAGGCTCCTGATTTAGTTGGGATTGCAATAAATATAGAATTACATAATTCAGGAGGTATATCTCCAGTATCGTATAGCATACAACAGTCAGGCGAGTTGTTCTATTCATATTCGTCTAAGGC